>JABUQX010047331.1:0-32618 GCA_015478945.1 Trachelipus rathkii
TTTGAGTACCTATTGGTAAAATGGCCGAGCTAGGCCCGTCAGATATTAGCTGACAATTTGTATAAGATACATATAATAGATCATATAAAAACATAATACTATTATACTTATATGTATCTATTTTAGGAATGATACAATATATTAGTATTAGTAAAAGTTATATAAATTTTTAAAAAGTTAACTAAATTTTATAAAATTTTTGGCAAGCCATTTCCGACACATGTTTTGTAATATAGATTTGTTTGTAAACAAAGTATTTTTTCTACTCAGTGCAAGCACTGTTTATTAAATGTACACTAGTTTTTAGTTTTGGCTATTATTGTATTCTTACGACATTGATAATAGATAAATCTACGCATTTTAAGAAACGGTTTTGTGCAATCGACTTGTGATGAATAAATTACTTATTTTACTATTAATAATAACTTGTTTACAAACTATTAAAATAGTATTTGATATATGATTGGAGGTAGAAAGAGTAGAAAAAGGATCATTCAAGGTAATTTGAGGGTATTATTACTAAAAATGAATGAATAATGGATGATGTTTCAGAATATTTTAGATTATTGAGACTACATAATAAAAAGAGGAGGAGAGATTATTGCTAGCCTATAATCTTGCTTATCTTAAGGTATATATAAATATTTTAGTATAATATATATTAATATATATATATAATATATATATATATGTATATATATATAATATATATATATATATATATTATATAATATATAATAATATATATATATATTATATATATAATATATATTATATATAATTAATAATATATATATATTTCTGATATATAAAATTAAAATATTCCCATCTCATATACGATTATGCAATATTCAACATCTATATATATATTATATATATATATATATTCAGGGTATGTATCCGATAGTATCGGTTATCTCATAAGTATCGGTCATTCTTTAAGGAGTATTACAGTTATCGGTATTTAGTGATATCGGTTAAATGGCTGATCACTTGCCGATACTTCTATATCATTTTTTGTGAAAATAATTTTGTAGAAACTTTTAGATTATAAATTAAATATTTATAGTTTTCGCATATATATATATATAAGATCAGTTATGTTTTTTTTTATCCTATCGACTGCTTTTTATAACTTGATTTTTTATGCAATTATCTACTCCAACTTGGTTTTAGTCAGATAACATTTACCTATTTGAGTTGCATTTTATTATAAATAATATTATACATAATTCCTTACAACAATATCAAAAATTTTTTCTTTTTTATTAGTACCCATTTCCCGTGAGTGAGTGTGTGTGAAGGCGCGAGTGAAGTTTATATATAACTTTCTGGATATTATTCATTATTTTAGAATATTTACTTATTAATAGGGTTTTAGAGCGTTTAAAATTATCAGTTTTATATTTAGGTCTATTTCTGTGCGAAATAATTTTTCCTACATTTCTTCACTCATTTGGTTCTGTATCTTGATCTTTGTTTCTGTTTTTTTTGAGTTTTTATTATTTTTTATTGTTTTTAGAATGATGAGTTATATCTGCCTTATATGTAATAAAATAATATATAAACACTCCTATGAATCTCACTGTCTTCTGAGGAAGAACAATAGCATAAGATTGATAAATTCCTCCAGTATACAACACTATTCTAGAAATGTTACAAGATATGGTAGGACTTAATCTTTCTTATCTCACTTACTACTACAATAATCTTGTGCTTCTTCTACTGTTCTCCTAACATAACAGATTTTCATGTCACTTTTTTATTAGAATTACCTTTCACACTTCTCAATACGTAACTGGGTTTATCTCACGCCAAAATAATATCTTCTTATCCAATCAATATACTGAGGTTTATTAACTCATTATCATTATTATGATGGGATTTATCAATGTAATCAAAACTGAATTGGATGTGTTTCTCTCATACTGATTATATTTTAGGTAGGGGAAGGAAACCGAATCATTCAGTATTCTCAACGATCTTAAACAGAACAACTACTTAAAGAACCTACACACAATTCCGTATATTACGTCCCCATCATAATTCTTGATAAACACACTTGATCACTATCTTTCATACCACTAATAATCTTCTTCTCTATAATAATATATATAAATATACATGACCACCTTCGCTATACCTAATTTTTTAATATGTTGTATGATCTTATATCTTCATTAATTTTTATAAATACTTTTTACTCTCTACACATAGTTCCATCCTGCCCTATATAGTCGGATAATTTTCCAGCTCATCACTTTGATATTGAGGAAGTATTGGGGGTGACATTGCGTTCTTCTAGCTATAACTATATATAATGGGTGACTTGAGTATTTGATCTACTGTTATAGACGCTTTCAGTTATCTGACCGATTAAAGTGGGAGCTGTATAATCGTTTGATGGGAATGAGCAGGTTATCAATTATCTATACTTCTCACGACTAATCTTTTTCTATCCTCAAAATCATGAGTTCATATAATATATCGTAGCTTACGTTCTCTGGCCTATTCAATGGACTCATACTAAATTCAGGACAGTTGCTCGATCGGATGTTGGAAAATTCTCTCACGTTTCTACTACTATACACTTCATTGCTAATTTTACTATCAGCTAGATATCGTTGACCAGGAGTATGATCTCTTCTTCCTTATTACACAGAGCAAAGCCGGACTTCATATGTCTACTTATTGAAATGTGTTGTCAGAGACGAGTATAACATAATGTTGTGCTCTGGACCGTTACATGTACATAACCTCTATATACGGAGCTAGGCGCACCCGCTCAATTTTTGACACAAACTAAAACCTACATCTCTAACAACTTCTGTTCAATAGTTCTAAGTTACACATCTATATCTATTATTGGCTGATACTCGCTGATACGGTGTCTAGGGTTGTTTATGCTACATATAATCTAATCTTCAATTCTAGAGAACTTTCATAAACTCTGAGATGTTTTCCTATATTTTATTTTTCTCTGCGTGATGACTCTCATTTTACCTCCCTCTAAGAATTTAGAATTCTCTGTGTATATCTGAGTTTCCCCTATTTGATTAATATATCTCTCTCTACATTTCAGCCAATACCACATACTTAGCGTTAATATATCCTTAGCGCCATTAAATTACCTGTTGATAATAGTGTGATTCATTTGAAATAGTATAATCGGTGGTGCAATTCGCGCGCCATAACATATAGCGACTAATTATTCATAATAGAATAGAATTAGTGTTTATAGGTTAACTGTCTCTGTGAGACCGCGATATAGCTGCAATTCCATGCTCTCACACCGAGTTGTTTGACGCGCGCAGTGTTTTATAGTGGGTGGTGGGCTATGGGTGCTGCTAGGCTAGCTAGAGACAAGCTGCTCGCAGCCCCTCCTGAATTATCGATATCAAGATACTTATAAATACTTCTATATGTTCCAAAATTAACTAGCACACTGATATGCAACAAATCATTGAGTAGTAGGCATGAAAGAAAGCTAGATTGACCTGAAGAATACCGCTCACCACATCTCACCCTGTCAAACCTCCCTCTCCCAAAAAAAAACTGCGGATTCATACTCAATGCCCTTGACTTATAGTTGAGGGCTATTTGGTATTTTCCATAATTAAGGTGCATCCAATGGGGATACATAATCGATGAAACTATTCGCCAATTCACCGTCCAACTTGGTTATAGGAACAGACATGTTGGTTGATATTTCCGATCGTTAAAATTCGGCAGTCCCTCATCCGCCAATATCTATTTGCAAAATCATTCATGTTTGCTCTGAATTTAGCCACAGATTAATATAGTATATGAGGTAGTATATATATAGTATAGGTGTAGGTGAGGTATTATTATATAGGTTACTATAGATTAGAGTAGTATATAGGAGGCGATAATAAAGGAAGCCTATGCTCTGACGCCTTTAAAACTATCTGAGGCCCTATAGCTCTAACTTTATTCTATCCAGATCTTTGAACCCTTTACTCATATCATACTCACATATCTGTAGACCAATCTTGGAATCTCATTCCCTTCTTTCTTATCGCAAGTCGTATATAGTATTATTATTATCTATGCAGCTTACCTGAGGTTGCTAGCGATATACTTTCGCTTTCAACTAAGATTTATATGGTTTATTTCCGAGCCACTATGTATAGGAGCTAACGGGTAGATCTTCTTTTAGCGTCGCGTCGCAACGGGCTTTGACAACTCATTCTCAAAGCATCTGATACACGAGATATCTGTCGACAGGGGCTGGCACTCTTGCATCAGGCTAGAGGTAGATGCGAGTCTGACTCGCTATTTAGTGGGAGGATACCTTTTCTTCATTATGTGAACTTATAGGCTGGTTTTATTTGAAATACAATGTAGGCGTTCTCCAATTGTAACCAAAATCTCCTTCGAATAAGGGGTGGGAGCTCCAAGATTGTGCATATACAGATTTGACTCAGGTGGAGTAAGATCTTCTCGAGTCTTTCTTCTTGCTGTTTTTTGCAAGAGGGTCCGATAGTGCCGCGCGATTCGATAGTGCACGGGGTTACTTGCGTGAAGTTAAGGTCTACATTCCTAATATCGATATTCAACTCTCTTCAACACTAGTTCCGTTGTATGTATCATAATTATAAAAATAGAGATGAAGGCGTGACAATTATCCACGTTTGACACCGTAGAACGAGGATCAAGGACATAGTATCTTGACACGTAATGCGAATATATACGCATTATTTATTTAGAAATAGAATGAACACTCAAGACCCTTCATATTTCACGCTATTCCGAATATTAAGTCACACATATATCTGCTCACACCTTCTCTTTTAGAGTAGTAGAGATGTCTGCGCACGCTCTAATCAGTTATAATCTGTATAATACCGTGAATTTCTACTCTCGCTGATTCTAACTGTAGTGGCTTGAATAAATTGTACCACGGTGTGTAGAGTAATCCTGAGAAGTAATTTGATTGAGAGTGAGTGATATATATATAGAAGTTCTCTTAGACAACACCATCGCTATCTAGAACCATAATTCCTCCATGCCTTCTTAAGCTAATCATTTCGTGACTGTCCCTAATCTCTTTTGAACGGTTCTCTCGTCTCCCTCGCTTTTGACCGACAAATCCAATAATCGTGTGGATTAGCCTGTTAAGAAATTCATTCAAAAGCCACAAATTATAATTTGTTCTTGTAGTAAGACCGTCTACGACACTCTAACAGCAGTTTTTTCTATAGGGTTTGGTTCCCATCACTAGGTATAAGACACTGGAGAGCGAGCCGTTGAACGCGGGGTATGTGAGAAAGTTCGTACGAGGAGTAGTTCTCCTTTTGTGTGTGTGTATGGGTCACTCTTCGTCCGTTTAATTCAACTACAAGAGTCTATTACGCAAGGTTTCTATCTCGAAGCATTTTTTGTGAAAGTTCTAACACTATAAGACTCTAATCGTACTCGATATACGAGATGGTTCTGAATCCATGTGCAAAATCCGCGCTATCTCATTGTGAGCAAATGAGAGAAATATAGAGATTCAGGAAGAGCCAGAAAATTGCCTTGTAAGAAGACATCCTATCACCTCTTAAACTAGTCTACACTTACGAGCATGTCCTAATATCTATTTGCAGTAGCGCTGAGTGAGTTGAGAGTGTGCATTAGTACTCATTTTGCTATTCAGGTAGCGATAAAGGTAAGAGGAGAACTAAGAAATCGAGCATGTTCAGAGAAGGGAAGACCCTAACAAGCTCATGTCTGGCATGAAAACAAAGTCCGAGATTGACGAGATATAAGGAGCACCCTCGAAGCAAGATAGGAGATCAAGCTTAAGATGTCTGATGACTAATGAGTATTTCCAGCCATATGCTAGGGAAGTGGAGTATATTGAGAACTCAATACGTTGGTAGAGAATAGACCCTGTCAGACAGTAGTCTAATGCACAGGGTAGTGTAGGAAACCCAAAGGAGGGAGCTTTGAGTGTAGTGACGCATGACATACTGGTCAAAAACTTTCTATGTGTTAAGCACTTAACGCAGCAACCTTGACTCATCCCCTCGCCTATTACGTTCGCCCTATTAGAGGGATAAAGAATTACGAACTCCATTTCACCTGATGTATGGTTCTATTAGACGCACTAGGAAATTTGCTATAGACTATCCTCCACGCTTGCACCTTTTGTGAAGAACTCCTGCGGATGTGAGCCGTTGACTTCAGTATCAATGTGCAATAATATTGGATAGGAATTGAGACATTCACATGGATGTAACACAAAATAAATAGAAAGTTAAGATAGAGAGATTATCATGAGAGTTTTTCTAATAACAAGAGAAATTATCAATGTGAATTGAGAGACTTAAGCTTGAACCGATAGTTAGACCAACCAGAAGTCAGAACTGGCATCGTGTGTAATTCGCAATCTCACTTTTTCACGTGGAGCGTCTGTTTAATATTATAGAATCATAACGCACAGCAGTCCTTTTTCCTCGCTGTGAACTAAACATAAGAGATAGTTCATTCAGCTCAATATGAGGTGAGCACAGAGCGGAGGACGCTAGTTATATAACACAAGAGACTCCAAGGCAACAGCTACGGGTCAGATCGAGAGTGATCTGAGAAGACAGTTGGCTCTCTTCAAACCATAAAGAGAGAAGCCTAACTCGCTCAGTATAGATGAACTGAGCGTGACATAATCGTTTGGCACCTTCTCTATTAGCTATAAGTTTTCATCAGGTCAAATGTAGGCCTTTTGAACGATATTCTTATTGCCCACTCTCAAAGACTGATCAGTAGCTCGCTACATCACTAAGGGTGAAAGACAATTGCCAAAATCTGAGCCTGAGAAGGAACGTAAGAGTAAAGAAAGAATAGAATCCAGATATCGCCCAGGATAGAGAGAACAGTCATCGAGAGGCCTCAAAAGTATAAATTCAAAAATTTTTTGAGCATATCTGTGAAAGTAGAGGAGATTAGGCTCAATATGAAAACATGGAGATGCTTACCTTACATAGAATAAGAGACTCCTTATATTATCATATGGATGGTACGAAAGTTCGAGTTTGGAAGTAAGATGAAACTAACAAGGGTCTAGACAAGAAATAATTATTATTATCACCCCCGGTTCTCCCAATTTCAAATTTTAGGATAGAATTTTAGTGTAGGTTAGGGAATGTTAAACACCCCATAATAAAGGAACAGGCTCTCGCCAGATTCTAGTGAAAGCTTAAAGTTTTTGCATATAACATAAATATTTGAGAAATTATTTAGAATTTGAGTAATTATATTCGAATGATCTTATAACTTTTATCATATTATAAAGTGAATATATATTATTTAATTATGTCATTTAGTTTAGATGATAACTAGCGTTTTTTTATTTTTGATCTTTTATTATTTCTAGATTATATAGATTATAATCTATAGATTATAGAGTATAGATTAATGGATAAATTTGAAATGTAAAAATATTTTGGTGTTTGAATGAAGCAGTTATATGTGGGTGGAAATTAACTTGTGTGGCTACGTCATAAAAATAGAATGAAAATCTCTCATAAGTTATAAATTATAATGCATGTTAAAATATAAGCTAGTAGCTCACAAATCGTGGTATAGATAGATAACTTACTGGGGGAAGGTGCGCGGAATATCTGGAATATTTTTTGTGTATATGTAGATGTTAAACAACTTGGCGCAAAGATAGCAAGGTACACGAATAATAACTAATATGATGTTATTAATAAGTGTATTTATATTGAAGGTTGTACTCGAGGAGGGTGATATTCGGATCCACTTTATATAGATATATTGTGATATGTTAGTTTAAGATTGGAATAAAAATTAGTACTTGGGCACAACCTAAAAGAGGTGGTGGCGGATGATATGATCGGAGTAATGTGAATGGAAAGAGTGTGAGAATACGAAGTGTGAGGACGATGGGAGAAATGAGCTAGATTACAAATGAGTGGGTAGACACATATAGCGAAGTGTAGAACACGTGATTGGTAGTTATGAGGGAGTTTATAGTGAGAGAGTACTGGATGGATAGTGTGGAGCTAGTGTGTCACTTTTATTGAAGAGAGATGTACAGAGAGAAGTTGTGGGAAGTTTGTGGGATGGAGGGAGGTTGCGATGGATTTAAAGAGGCAGTATCGTGAGAGGCAAGAAGGGTATTGTGAGAGTCGAGAACACCAGGGTAGGATAGACAAAATAAGCAAGGGTATGGAATAGGTGGATGCTGAGATGATGGCAGTGGTAGAGTGTAAGCGAGGGGTGAGACCATGGAAAAAGGAGCTTATGTGTGATATTATTCGTGGTTGTGGAGATATGTGTGAGGACAGAAGAGGAAGCTGGGAGGTTAATACTACGAACGGGTTAAGAGTGTGGAAAGCTCAAAGAGGTGCGGATGAAGAGGACGAAGAGAAACGAGCAAATAGATGTATAAAATTGTGTATGAAAAGATTGACGAGAAAATATTTGAATCGGTGAGAGCAAGTATGTTTTGAGAAAGAAGTAAATTAAAAAAAGGAAGAAGTAAAGTAGAATGTGGATTGGGGGAGAGGATTTAAGGGAAGGGAAGATGGGTGGAGATGGGATACTATGAGAAGGACGAGGAAGTGGTGTAAGGAAGTAGGTGGGTGGGGAAAGTATTTTAGTGGATTTATTTGAAATGAATGTGGAGTGGGGGAAGGGTAGAAAGAATTTGCAGTAGAGGTGAGAGATGGGGGGTTGAATTGGGGGATGGGAAGGGTGGAGAGATGAAATACAAATGGAGTGAGAATTTTATTAGGGCCTTGAATAATAGGATAAAAACGGGAAGATCCGCAGGCTCTGGATAGGTTGTGAGAATTGGAAATGTTGCATGAAAGGGAAGGTATATACTGGGGTAGAGGAATGGCTGTAATATGAGTTATATAAATATATAATGTTTGGAGGAAGTGGTTGATGAGTATACCAATACAGGTATTTGGGAGGATGGTCTGTTTGTGTTCCACCTGGTTATAAATTTAAGGGGAAAAGGGGATTATATGGATTGGAATGTGGGTAATGTGTACGAGGATATATAGTCTTAGTAAGTAGTGGTAACGGGATAAAAAACGTGTACCTGGGTAGAACACAACTGAATGAGAGAAGTGCAAGAGGTTTTAAAACGGGGGGAGGAATGTGGGGGGAGGAACAAGGAGGTACAATTAGAAGAGAGGAGAAAAGAAGAGAGTGTGTGGACCAAGTGTTTTACACTAAAGATGCTTGTGAAGAAAAGTATAGAGAGGAAAGGGGAAAGTGTATGGGTTGTTTTTTAAGGTTTAAAGACGAAAGCATAATTCGCAATTAGAGTGAACGAGAGGGTCGTATATAATGTGTGAAGACGTGTTATGGCAGGAAAAAATATAGGACAGTTGGGTGAAGTAAGAGTCAGGATATAATGGTATTTTGTGTTGCGCTTTTTATTGTATATAATATCTGTGTATATATGACATGATGTGTGTAGAGTATGTTCGGTTATGTAGAGGGGTATATGATTAGAGTCATCAGTGTGTTTTGGAGGGTGTACGAGTAGAGAAGAATAATGAAGATTCCAGGGAGTGTTGTATGAGTGCGCTCGCCTAAGTCGCGCTAATTCAATTTATTTTTTTTACATATGGAGAGTAGTGTAGGCTTGAACCCATAGTGGAGATAGGATTGAGGTGTATGGTTGGCAGAAGAGAGAGTGCGAGAGTGACCTGTAACTCGGGTGATATTGTAATATACAGTGGATAGTGGACCGTTATATAGTGAATAAATAACTGTATCCTTTGCGGAAATCGAATAAGCCCTAACGTGGCGAAGATAGGTCGCGAATGGGCTGTAGGTATTTATATTGGTGGGGGAGTTTGAGAAGATTGTGTGGTACAAAAATGGCGGACTTAAAATAAATCCAGGTAAGAGTAAAGTGTTAGTGTTGAAGGAGGAGGAAAGAGAGGAAGAGGGAAGGGGTAGAGCGTTAGAGTAAGGGGGGTGTAGTATTGGAAGCAGTAAAGATTTTTAGATATTTAGGGATTGGAATTCATGGGGTAAGGGGGGAGAGAAACGAAAAGGAGTGTAGATAGTAACACTAGAAGTAGGTTAGAAAAAGAATAGAGAAGCTTTTTTGTGTGTGAGCTGGAGGTCTAGAGTAATATATAATATTTAAGAGGAGGGGAGTTTATGTTTTATTTATAAAGAAAAAGTGATTTAGTGGCAAGCTTCTTGCATAATTCCAGAAGCTTGCTACTTAAAGAATTTTCTTAAAAACTTATCTTAACTTTAACTTTTCTGAACTTAGAAACTTTTCTGTATTAGGAATTATTTAAGGATAAGTTAATTGTTGGTGTTTGAGAAAAGAGTTGATTTGTGTACCAAGACGGATGATAATGTATGTGCGGTGTTAGACCATTTCGTGGGGTTTTGCACCTGCGTAGAGTATGCCAGGATAGATAAGTTGGTAGTATTGAGATGAATGGAGGTTGAGAGCGGTTTTTTGAGTGGGTTTAGTCAAAAGTGAGAGAGGATTAAGGAATATAGGTAGTTGAGTGAGTGGAGAGATGTGATTGGTACGAATATTAGGTTATGGTTGGGAAGAGACGGAGAAGTGAGAGTATATAGCAATGGTATAATGGGCATCTATGAGTAAATGGAAGGAACTGAGTAGTAGGTTAAGGTAGAGTTTGGGAGGTACGGAGAGGGGATATAGGAAGTGAAGAGGAAGAGTAGGATGAACCATAAAGATGAGAGGTGAATGGATGTGAAATAAAGGTAGATGCTAGTGAGGAGGGAGGGAATGTAGGGAGGAAGATGGAGTAGGGTGTTGTGAGAGAGATTAGAGATAGAGAGAGATAGAGGCTATGATGAGGACTGAGTATGAGTGAGGGAGTGTGTGAGTGGGTAAGATGACTGTGATTACGTACCTACACTACCTACCGCTCTCATGGAAGGAAAATAGTGTAAGTAAAATAAATATTAATATAAATATTATATATATTATATTATATATATTATTTTATATTAGTATATATATATATTAAGTATATATATAATATATAATATATAATATATATTAATATATATATATTATTTAATATATATTATACTATATTATATATATATATAATTATTATATATATATAATAATAATATATATTATATATGATATATAATATATATTTAAGGAGTATGTTATCACGATAAGTATAATATCGGTATATCTAGGTAATACTGAGTATATCTAGGTAGTATACGGTCAATTTTTATGATGGTATTAGGTAATCGGTTATCAGTATCGGTTTAAAATAATGGTACCGACTTAAACTTAGCGTATATCTTTTATTTATTAACTTTTTGTGACTGAAAAATTATGAGTAAAACTTTTAGATTTATCAATATAATAAATCTAGATTTATAACTCACTAAATTAAGATATGGTCTAAAGTACCAAGCTTCCTCATATCGATAATAATTCTTTTTATTCGCGCCTACCAGATATTATGCGCTTTAAACATATTATTTGGAAACTCTTAAAATCTACGTTAGTTTTTCTTCCTCTACCTAGACTTTTTGAGTATTTTCGTATAAAGAGAATTATAGATATGTTTAACCAAACTGTAATTTTTGGATAAAACTACTCAATTAATAATATAATATTATTTCATCATATATTATCTATTATTCATTTGATGTTGCACTCAAGTGTTATATTATGTCTTTTTGAAAGTGCCCCATTTTCTAAGATAGAGTATAAGTGGTTGACGTGTCCGTTTGTAGTCATTGATATACAGAGCATTGTCTGGAGATGTTAATTAACATATTTTTGCATATTTACTGTATATACGATACTAATATATTCGTATATTTAAAATTGTTGGTTTTAGCGTTCGAATAAATTTCCTCATTTCTCCTTTGGTGGACTTCAATCTTATAATTTTATTTCTATTAAGGTCTTTTTATTTTTTTATTTTAGATATTTAGTGAGCGTGTACCGATTTAGTGCTAGTGTATAGCATGTGTGATGTATGAATTATATGACAGTATTTACCAGGCGTAGCTTTTACTTTGAACTTATTACATACATAATGGCTTAGCCACTCTATAACTATGCATCCTCATGGAATATACCTTCATCTTACTAACTCTATAAAAACTATACTAATTTATTTTATTAGAATGCATCACGAGAGAGGTCGGAGTAAGCACGAGTAGGAGAATGAAAGAGGTATGAGTAGCCAGATCAGAGAGATGAAGAAGAGGAGAGATGAGAGTAGATGGACGCAGAACTAGATGGACATGAGCTATTTATTTTTCAGTCAGTGTAATGTGACACATACCGTCTAAGGAATATTAGTGTGATTGACCGCCTCTTTAGGGAGTCCTACAGAAGTGCTTACATTACTTTTAGGAATGGCTTATCCCCTTCCAGAATAATAACAGTCGGGCGAAAGAATGCTCCGCTATATAAATCTACGTAATCTCTTAAAACTTCTCAGAGATGTTCTGTGGCTTAAAATCTTTCGTTCTCTTATATCTCGAATCTAATAATTTCGATGTCCTTGGCTTAAAATCTTTCTTCCTTCTACTACAATAATCTTGTGCTTCTGCTACTGTTCTTGTAACAGAACAGATTTTCACGCCTCTTTTGATTATCTTACTACTTCTCACGAGACTGTTATAGCTTCTCATCTAAATACTGAGGGCTTTTATTTATGGGATTTCAATGTACACAACACTGAATGGTTGGGGTCGCCTCACACTGATTCAGGTGTGGAGGAGACCGATTCATTAAGCATCCTTAACGATCTGGAGCAACTAATTAAAGAACCTATACACACATTACGGAGCGTCCCAACAAATTCTTGAACACACTTAACCTATGTTTCACAACTAGTCCTTCTCTCTATAAACGCACCACTTTCGCTCCTATTGGTAAATCAGACCACAACTTTATATCTCTTAATTTTAATAATTTCTCTCCAACATCTCCATCCTGGCCTATCTGTATTTTCTGACACTTTAATCGGGCCGACTGGATGCTATGAGTCGCTTTTACGCTAGCTATGACTGCTTGGAGTGACTCCTTTGACTCTGAAGACGTTTCAGCTTCTACCATTAAGGTGGGAGCTGTAATCGTTGATGAAATGAGGAAGTTCATTCCTTCTTCGACTAAATCTTTCTCTCCTCCAAAATCATGGTTCGACCGCACTTGTTCTCTGGCCATTCAGGCTAGATACAGTGCGTATCGGGATTGGAAAAATTCTCGTTCTCCAATCACTCTAGCTAATTTTCATTGAGCTAGAAATCGTTTCAGAGATACTCTTCTACGAGCAAAAAGGACTTTCATAAACTAAAGTTTGCTGACCTCCTTGGTTCTCCTACTGACAAATCTTTATGGCCTCTTGCCAAAAACATCTCTAAACAACTTCTGTAAATCTTGCCTTCCTCCTCTTATTCGTTCTGATGGTTGTGGATCTAATACTCTTGTTTGAAAGGCCAATCTCTTCGCATCCTTTTTTCTTCTAAATCCAACTCTGGATTGAGTTACTTATTATTCCTCCTCCGCCTCCTTCTCCTCTCAGGTGTTCCTATGCCTTTGCCTGTGATACATTTTAGATCGGGTGCATGGGCTCCTGGAATATCTATGAACGTAGGAAGGCGGGTGCCCGGATGGCATTTCCTTCCCGTTGTTTGAGGGAGTGTGCTTCCTGCTGGCCCCTCCTCTCGTTCAACTTAATATTTCACCCAGGTCTCACTAACACTTTCCCTCAGTGTTGGAAAAGCACGCACATGTCCAACCGATTCGAAAAAAGGGGAAGCCGTTTTGATCCTTCTAACTAGCGCCCTATAGCTCTCACTGTATTCTATCTAAGATCTGATACCCTTCTCAACTCTCATTTCTTAGACCATCTGGACTCTCATCATTGCTTTCCGATCGCCAGTACGCGCTTTCGGCGCTCGAGGTTCTTCTGGCATATACTTATCCTATCTAACTGATTATATGGTTTTCCCTGCCTTAAGGAACTATGAGGAGACTTGCGTGGTGGCGCTTGAACATATCCAAAGTATTTGACCAAGGGTATGGCACGCGTCACTTGCTCTCCAAGCTCCCTTCCTTTGGGTTTCCTCCTTCTCTTTGCTACTTATGTCTAGGTTTCTCTCAAATCGCTCAATATCGGCTGTTGTTGACGGCGCGACGATGGGGCGACTTCTTCTTACTTTTTTGTCAATAGTGGTGTCCTCAGGGTTTTGTCTTATCTGCGCTACTTTATTCTTACTTTTCATTAATGATCTTCTCACCTGCACATCTAACTTATCCACTCGTATGCCGATGACGTCACCCTTCATTCTTCAACCTCATTTCAAACATGCTCCTTCTTTTACTTCTAAATTGCCTCTCGCCTTAAGTCTTTCCGATTCTATTCTCCGCAGATCTGCGATCAGAATATTCCGGTGGGTCGTTCTCAAACCTTTGTGAAATTTAATTCTTTGTTTAAAAACTCAAATTTTGAAATATCCCTCTTTAAAACAACCTTTGCAACTTTCCTAACTCTTTCGACGGTTCTCGACGGTTCTCTCCTGTTGACAATATAAACACATCCTTGCCTTAAACATTTAACAAAAAAATGTCTTGGAAAACCTCACATCACAATTGGTTTGCTAGGGCGGCCTCAAAAAACTGGAATTCTGTTTAGACTGCGAGAACTTTTACTTCTTCTATTCTCAGTTCACTCCAAGTATACAAAGGGACCTATCCGCCCTCTGTAGGAAGTACTGCTCTTATATCTGGGGGGCTCTGGTTTCACCCGGCTTTTGACAGGGTCGAGTATAAGGCCAAAAGACTTATAAACTGTTCCGCTCTTTCCACTTCACTTGACCCCCTATGACTTTGCGGTCGCGAGTTTGTGCCTTTATCTCTTTCGTAACGGTATCCGCAGCGCAGATGCTCGAGGGAACTTGTGACTCGCGCGCGTCCCACCACCTTTACGGCGCCCACGTAGCACAAAGGTGCATAATGTCTGCGCATGAGTTTGTGTGGATATTGCGGTAACTCCAGGCTAGTACGCTACGGTGCTCGCTTGATTACCAGCTACCTCTGTTCTTCGGAATTCTCTACCATCTTCTGTATTTCCTGCTTGGAATTTCATCTCCCGATTTGAAAGCTTGGCACGTCTGTGCTGATCTGCGTAATTTGCATTAGTTGGTGAGCTCTGAGACGACGATGGTCAACACCCCCTCCTTGAATAGGGCTCTGCCCGCTAGTGGTGGTGAACAACTATAAAAGTATATATATATAAGTATATATATATATATATATATATATATATATCAATATATATATATATATATATATATATATATAATATATATAGTAATATATATATATATATTATAATATATAGTAATAAGACGGGAAACAGAAGGGGGGACGATTTCCATGCCCCCTTGTTACTATGGCGGAGGAACCCCCGCGACACCAAAATTCCAAAGAGCGGGGGTTTAGTTAGAAAAGTCTTTGGTTAAAAAAAATTACTTCATGTCAATATTGATATATTCGATGAGTAATATAGTCATCATAAATTATTTATAAAATAAAAAAGAATTATATTTTCATTTAATGGTCAAAAAACACAATTTTTTATTAAAAATGGGTGCCAAATTGTCGACAGCATTTTTGTTGACAGATAGGTGACAACTAAATTATTATTTTTTTAAAAATTGGTCCTTAATTATAAAAATTACCCTAATTAATAAGTTTAGTATAATATAATTATTATTTGAGTTTAATTAAGTTATATTAAATGATAGTATAAAATTACTAAACTTTATATAGGTATTTATATATATTATATATATATATATATACTATAGTATATATATATATAGGTATATATTATATATAATATATATATATATATTATATATAATAGGTAATATATATATTATGTAGTATATAATAATATACAGGAATAATTTCCGTAGTGCTCCTTTGTTCTTAATTTAAAATATGAATTGAAACCATATTGATGAATTTACTTACTTTATAAATGAAATATACAATCCGTAAAGTTTATGCGATTCGATATTAAAAAATTTAATGTATATTGTTATATTGATATAAATCGGAGTAAATATGTTTCGGCGAAAGAAAAGTTTAATTCGATACTTTAAATAAGTTTACCTTATGAAACAATTTTTAGTCCGAAAAAAATTTAATGCGATAATAAAAGCACGGAGTATAATCGATTAATTAAATAAAAAATATAATCGAATAATTATGTCGACTTATCTGGATCATTACGATTTTTAATGTGTCGACGGATCTTGACCGAAAATGAGAGAGAAAATTCTTGTACGACACAATAAATGCTGTTGGACAGATATGCTGTCGACCAAACATGCTGTTGAGCCAAAAAGGATTCCCTGTTCGACGCTTTGTTGGACACCTTCTGAAAATTTTGAAAATGGCGTGTCGACCATTTTCCCTGTCGACAATTTGGTATAGTCCCCCGACAACTTTTTGTCGACAATTGACCTGTCGACCATTTACCTGTCGACGAATGGTGTCCCTAGCTTGCTATAGTTATATTATATAATAGTATATTATAATGATATAATAATATATAATATATATATATACTGATTATAGCTAATTATATTATAGTAGATAGTAGTATATATTATTATATAGTATAATGAGATATATATTTATATATATATATATATTATATATTAATTATATATATATATATATAATATATTAGAAATATTTATATATATATATAAATATCATAGATATTAATATAATGGAAAGAATTTTTAGATATATGTTATATATATATATATTATATAATATATATTATATATATATATATACATATATATATATATATTAGTATCATTATATATGACTATATAGTATATATATTATTATATATAAGTTATATATAGTGATATATAATATATATATATATATAATATATATATATATATATTATAAGTATGAAAAATTAAAGTTAGAATAATATTGACCAGTTATCCTTCAAGGAAAATATTGTGGTAATACGGTATACTGAAATACTTGGATGTATAAATGATCTATTGATGTATTTATTCAAAACCGAACGAGTTTTCAAGTCCTTAGGATGTATATAGGAGGTGTGTGGTACCTCTTCCTCGAGAGCGAATGGTAGATCAATAATGTCGCTTACGCCATACTATTTACCACGACCACAATTCGAAAAGTAAAGATTAAGCTAATCGATACCAATCGGAACAGGGTGAATTCACCGCCACAAGTATTTGTATTTGGACCGTTTAGTTTCACCCTAAGGGGTGCTGTCCCCGTTGCGCCAAGGTCAAATTCGCCCTGAAAACCATTGTTAGGCTTAACGTATATGGCTAAAATTTGGTGTATTTATCTTAGTTTTTATATAAAAAGGAAATTATCATTACGGTTTTTTAAAAAAATTCTTCTCATGCGGGAAGACAAGATACGACCCCTCTGCGCTTACCCCGCGTACGGGGAAACGCTGCGCAGCTAATAAAATAAATTGATCGGATGAGACTGAAACTTGGAAAAGGATTCGGATTCGGAGTCGGAGACGGTAGTTGGGAGTTTGGATTCGCTTCGGAGTACACAAGGCCCCCCGGAGAGGATGTCCCTTTCGGCTGAAGAAGAAGGAATGAAGGGAACTATGCATTAGGAATGCCAAAATCAGAAGAAGAAGAATAATAGAAATAAAGTAGATGAGGAGGAAGGAAGAAGACATGATGAAAGGAGTGAGTCATGAGAAGATTCAGAGACAAGAGGAGTCGGAATGAAGAAAGTCAAGTACCGGCATCTGGGGTACTGAAGCCGGTATTGCAGGTTGCTGTTAGTTAACATAAAGACAATCGGTTATAAGCAACGGAATGTTGGTGACTACGCTATATATTATATGTCTTTAAGTGCTGTAGATTTCGAATGAATAAGGTTTTAAACAAGATGCGAAAAGAAAAAATGAAATACAATTAATAAGAATTTTTTATTCTTTTATGTTATAACTTATAAATTTAACGTTTTTACATACTTCCTAAATAAGCCATGGTGAAAGTCTAGGTAAATCAGTTTAAAATGCAAACTGGGCGCCTAGGCCGGTCACCTCCTATTCTGTATATGCTATTCGGAGATCATAATTAGGGATCATATTGGATGTTATTTGATAGTAACGTCAATGAATTTTTTAATAAAAATTGTCATGTTGTATACATTACTTAAATGTCAGCGTAAATCAGGATAGAATCATGATGAAGGATATGCAAGCCACGCATCCTATCACCCTCCTGTATAACCATCGTGGAGTGATATTAGATCTTATTGATCTAGTTGGGATTCTAGGTCATATTTTTACTAAGAAAGTTGTCATGTTTTTAAGAGACATACCCTAGAGCAGTTAGATCAGATTAAATCAAACCACTCATCCTTTCCACCCTCTGAGTCATCGGCATTGTGACTTCCCTATTGTATCTATTGATGCTTATTGCATCTATTGATCTATTGGATTCAAGTCCATTATCGAGGTTAATCATTCGCCACCCATTTAAAGCATAAAAACGAAATCTTGTAGTACGACGTGAGAAAGTACAACGGAATATATGCGGTAGAAGGAGGTAACGAGAAGTTTTCTACGAATGAATATAAGCGTTAACTAGCATACGAATCTGATGCTGATGAAATAATATTACGACGAACGGATGACAGGTAGACTTGCAGAGACTGCAAGTGGCTCGAGAACGATGAAGGATATAAACGTAGTTTCAAAAATGATATGTACAACAAAGTTCGAGGCCGACAGGGAAGCTAACAACGAGGTAAGAAGAGACTAACAGTAAGCCAATACAAAGACAACACTTAATTCACAACGTTTGTCATGCGCCAGTTATCATTCGTCAGAATCAATGAACAGATTTAATTATTATTAACATAGGTAATTAGTCTAAGTCTAATATTTGTATAACAAAAGTTGAGAGTAATGTGATTATACTGATCATACGTAATATATACTCTAACGTAATAAAACTTAACAGAATTTTGTTTCTTCAGAGGAAGAAAAATTAGTTTTGATGACATAGATCAAATTTTTTAAAGCGACAGACCTCAAGTATACGAGAAATAAAGCTGTTAACATTAACAAGGAGAGGATGCAACACTTACAGTCGACCTGTGAAAAGTAGGACATAAGCAGATTGACTATGCCAAAACGTGAACCATGAATATCATAACGTTGTTTCAAGTCAAGTTATTCTCAACGATTAAAGCGGGTATAAATTCATACAAGTTACTGAGCTGACGGTTGAAGGAGTAACATGGCAACCCCTCGCGCCGGAACGGCCCGTCGCTTTCTTCCATGACCGTTGAACGAAACGACGCTCTATGAAGTCTTATGTAAGAAACCACCAAAAACCAGCATTATGACGCGAGAAATTACTAACGGAACAAAAGTAAAGAGTAAAACTCTGAATTCTAGAAGGTTAGGAATAACGTGTATCACTCCTCTAGACCGAAACTGTTAGCAGTGTAATTTTACTGTTAATTTAAAGTGCTAACATAAACACTAACACATGAACTAAAGAAATATAAATGAGTTACCAACGACCAAGGGCCTAACACACCATAACGTATCGTAATTAAACTACTAACATTAATCAATGAACTTCCGCATCTATAACAACAGTAAGTAGCACTAGAAGTAACTTTCTACAATAGAATACGTAACTTATTCAACTTGTTCAACGAATCATCGTCATCCAATGGATCAATGTGTTAAATTTTTACCACTTAAGCGATCTTAATATTTAAGGGCATAGAAAGAATCTCAGCAGTATCCCGTGTCTGAATCATCGGAATACAGACAAACGAGTATAATGGCTATAACAGTAACAAATTTGTTACATGCAAGCTTCGCGATGATTGTATCAGAAATTATACGAATCCATAGATCCTTGTCAAATCATCATAGAGTCGCCCAACGAGAGTAGTTGCAAACATAAGCAAAGCCTTATGGTAACCGTGGAATCAATACCATAATAGAATAACAAAATTTTTTTAAGTCATCGAATAACGTTAAAATAAGTAATGTTCTTGAATAAAATACTACCGAGTGAAAAGCGAATTAGAATTTACTTGATTTAAAGCAGTTTATAATCAGTAGAGATTCAGGTTAATCAAAGCCAGCCATCCCTGCGAGTCCCGACTACCGCACCCTACACGCGCCTGATTTTGTAGATCTAATTTGAGACCTAGTTGATTCAAAGTCAATTTCAAGTAGTCACTTATGTTGGAATAAACATAAATAAAAAATAAGTTCTTAAGTATACTGACCGAGAATGATATAGCTTATCGCCATCATATAAAGTTATTATAGACATGCAAAATAAAAGAGCATAATAGGGCGTGATTTTAGGTAGTGAACTAAAAAAAAATAAAAATAATGGTAATAACAAAATGCAGTAAAAAACTAAACATTAACCTATCGCGTATGAAAGTTATAGTCCGGCTAACTATCCTAGCAAAATATACTATAAACACTATCTTTAAATTAACGAAAATGGTTATAGGGTAGCAAACAGACAAGTATAAGGAAATTTCCATCAGGATTCAATATAGCTTACTAGATAACTGAAAAAAGTTGATCACCACTTTTTCACCAAAATACGCAGAAAATGAAAGAAATCAGAACACAGAAGTAAAAGTAAGACAGTCATTATTTAAACAAAAAAAATCCAAGACTATTAAACAATTAAGGGAACATAAGTCTATACAAAACGATAACGGGCAAGAAGAAGCGGAAATCTTTGTAACTTATATAAATTGGACAGAACGTATGCAGAGTCAAAATCAGACGAAGGATGTGACAAACTGCGTTTAGGAAGAAGAAATAGAACAATGCAATTAAAATAGTAAAGCGACGAAATAAAAACCATAAGAGAACCAATTAGCAAAAGATTAATTCATCGAGAGACATAAATCATCATTAAAACAGGTTACTCAACATAAAAGAACTTAGATCCATAAGATTAGAAGGGGCGTCAGACGTGTATAACAAAAGAAAGCCCTCAATCTATAGATACGAAGATTGGAAAGAACAGACAAAAGAATAAAGAAGTAAAAATGGATCATCAACAAATAAGCTCGATCGACATATATTTTCTACTAAAAGCAAATATCAGCTGAAAAGAAAAAGAAATACGGGTGATAATGTGGTGATCACACGTATTGCGACGCAACGATGGAAGAAGAACATAGTGAATAATTGTAAAAACAATAAAGATCGTTAACTAACTAAAAATTAGTTTAACATGTTAATAAACGAGTTTTCGAGTAAAAAATAAAATATAAACACAAGAGGAAAAAAAAAGCAAAATAAAATACAGATAAATATTTGCAAAACACGAATAATGAAAAATATAACATAAAAGAAAAATACCAGTAATAACAACAAACAAAAAAGATAGAGAAAAAAAAAAGATAGAAAGAAAGACAAAAAAGTAAAGTTGGGAGAATAGAGAATAAATGATGCCTGATACTATCTGTTTATAGGAGGAGAAAAAAGAAAAAAACAAATAAAACAAAGATAAATGAAATTTAAAAAAACAAACGACGCAGGAAATCACAGAATCCTAAACACTAGTAAGCACGCGTTGAATTCCAGCCACACAATCAAGAAGGGTTCGAGCAGAGATATATGATACGAGCAAAAAAGACCCGGATAGCAAAGACCGACGAAACATCACACACCCTCAACCGATCCGGAGAACCCGACGGAGCCTCCAGAAAGGTCACGTAAGGGAACATAACGCCTGAAAGCCCGGGCAAAGAATGGATCAAAAAGACTAAATTTGGGTGTGGTGGACCGAGCGCTCCAAATGAAAAAACCATAGCCCGAAAGATCAAAGGTGGAGACTTGAAGACACGAAGACTAACTAACAACTCCGGTACACCGTCCTCACAAAGCGGAAGAAAATAAGAGGGGACACAAGGAAACCCGGTTAGAAAAGAGCCTCCAGTCTGTACAAATTTCACCCGCAGAAATAACGCCAAGCGAAGAAATAATTCAAAGTGGCCCGAACAAAGCGGGGGCTGATGCCAAAGATTAATGAAAATCCTGGAGCGAAATATATAAAGCAATATGGTGTAAGAAAGAGAAGTTAATGGCCCTTAGAAAAAGAAAACGTAAATCCAACCCAAGAAAAAAAGATAAGATAATATGATAGTTACGTTTTTAGCAGATATCAAAATGATTAAGATAAATACATTAACTAGAAGAAGTAATGTAAAGTATGAGAACACTTTAAGTATTAAAAGAGTTAAATCGTTTATTATATACAGTGATAAAGTTATAAAGTTTGTGATATAAAAAAGTATTTAAGATTAAAATAAATAATGTTATTTAATATACTAAATACATAAATTAATTAAACATTAAAAAAAAAGAAAAAAAAGTTTACCTGATTAGACTGTAAATAATGAACGAGAATAAATAGTTGAAAAGTCTTATAATTGTAAAGTATGTTTTAAAAAAAGGTAAAAAACTTTAAAATATATAAATAAGGTATATGATAGAAAGTTAAATAATAAAATAGAAATATAATAAAAAATATTATGCAGAAATATTTAGAAAAAATAAAAATCACCCAAAAATAATAGATATAAACATAATAATGTGAAATTAAAAAAAAAATAAAAGATAAGATTCCTACCATTGTTGAGAAATTTGAACAAACATACAGATAAATCAAATTAAATATCATATAAAAAATGTAAAAAAAAAAATAAGAAATATATCAAAACCAAAAAAAATATATACACAAACAAAAAAATCATAAAAATCCGTTGTAATGCAAAAATACGTCACAGTTACAATTAAAGTAAAAAAAACACATAACAAATACTACTACACAGCTAATGCATAACAAAGAACCACAGACTTAACAAACAAGCCAATAAGCTTAAATTGACAGACAATACGGAAAAAAAAAGTAACTTATAAAAAAAAAGATAAAGGCTATTAACGAATAGACTTGTACAAAAAATATCAAGCAAAAAACTATTAAAAACCATACTTCTAAAATAGTATTTTATTTACAACAATTTCATACGTATAATAAAGTATAAAAAAAAAAAAAAAAAAAGTAAGAATAACATAGAGAAAAAAAGACATATTACAAGACATAATGACGGAGTTTCATAAAATCTGAAAATGTTGAAAATCAAAGAATTCAGGGGCTAGTCAGATTTTTTAAAAGAAAACACGAAGAAAAATGAAAAAAAAAAATAAAAAAGAATATAATATTAAAGGAATAATGATAAAGAAATAAAAACAAAAAAATCAGAACAACACAGCCGACAAAAAAAACTCACAGCGATCCCAAAGACACGTCTCGGCGTCACCCAAAAGAAACCATCGCCCCTCCAAACCCCACCAACCTCACTCCCAAGTTAAAACAAGAAATAAGATATTCACATATGACTGACTAAGACAAAAAGCATATTAAACCTAAATAAAAATTAGTTTGGGAAACCAACCCTTAAGTTAATTACATCAGACAGAAAAATATAAAAAACTGTTGTATAGATTATTAATAAGAAGAATTTCTGTATTCAATGATTAACGTAAGATGTTAGCTTTTTTTTTGTATATGAAGTAATAGAGAAAAAAAAAAAAAGAAAGAAGAAGAAATAATAAATTGAGAAACAACAAAATTTCTCAACAGTTTATTGATTTATACTCTTAAATATTAAATAAAAGAATAGAATTAAAAAACACTTAAAAAAGAAAGGAAATACAAATACAAGACACTAGTTTTGAATAACAGATCTTCAAAAGAAAACGTCTTTTAATGGTAACAGGAAGTTATAAAAAAAAAAAAAAATAAGTAGGGTTGATAATAGGAAAAAGATAAAGAAGAAGATATAAAAGTCCTTTTAGACTTAGTCACTAGATTTTTCATCAGAAATTAAATAAATTTAACTATGAATAAAAAAAGATTTTAAAGTTCTGATAATTATATATAAAATATCAACAATAGAAAATAAGTAGGAAACTAATCTATTAATACTACAATATAATTACTATTAAAATTATATTTATATAGAAAGAACATCTGTAAGTTTAATGATGACCTACATTTTATTGCTAATAAGAAAAACAACTTTGAACTAACATTCAAGATGTATATAAGGTTAGAAAAGGTAAAAACTTTGTATGATGTCAAAAAGATATGATGATTCAAGAGGTACAGGAATAGCTATGATATTTAATATGGATGAAAGAGTTAATAAAATTGATAAATATTGGATTAAATATTAAATATGAGGCGAAAATAAAAAAAAAAATTCTCGTATAAAAAAAAGAATAAATAATTTAGAAGTAATTCTAGAATAAAATAAAAATAAATAAGAGGGTAAAGTAATAATAAGAGTAATATAGTTCAACAATGGGTTTTCGCGTAGAAATATAGTTACATGCTTGTTCAATGTGGTAGAATTAAACATGTTTAAACATGGTTAGAGAATAATTGCATTGTAAGAAAGTAAAATATAAATGAAATAAGCGTAAAATAGTAAGTTTTAGCATTGGGCTAATATTTATAATGATATAACTTATGGTAGCGTTAACGTTAATAATAAAAGGAATTGACAATTAAGAAAGTTAATGTATAACATAGTTAATTTTAATATATAATCAGTTAAGATGTAAATAAGTATAGAATAGAATATAGAGTAATGGTGTAATACATATATAGTAACATGATAAATAATTTATACTATTAACCTTGTTGAAAATATCATTAAGTAAACGGAAATTTTATTGATGATTGGAAACCTTATAACACAGATTTTAGTAAAAAAAGAAATAATTTACGATTCTAAGCAAAAAATCAACAGTAATAAAAAGACAAATAAGTAAAAGCAACAAATTGTCCTGTTTAGAGGTAAAATTTTCAATTTTATAAACGATCTAAAAATCATGAACAAATAATGATTTAATAGATAAAAATTAAACATTAGTTATGTTAACGAAAGTATATGACACATAATACAAGACAACGATCCAGTGATGACAAAATACGATATAATGTACAACTTATGTGATATGCAACGATCACGACAAAACAATAAATCACAATACCCCTGTTCCGTCAGTAAACTAATTAATCCGTACTACAAACCTGTTACAGGGCCTACCATTCGCTCGGAACAACATCTTCGTTAACCGATTTTACAAAGATGATTTCAAATCTCAAATCTTTAAGGATTCACCGACACTGGCGACGTCAGGTATTTGCTCAACGATATTGAAACCTTATCACTTTAAAAGTCACAATTAAGGAATATGAACTTTAAGACCTGACGCCAATCGCACTAAAGCACCCACAGCAGAGAAAACACTGTATCATTGCAATGCCGCTGCATAGGAGAAGAAAACAACAGCTTAACCTTCGTCTAACAATGCTTAGCCACAGTTTATAAATTGACACCCGCTTGCTAGAAATACCCAAAGTGACATTCAATACCCACACACCATAAGAATGTTTCATGTTTTATTTGTTTAGTGAGTTTATTATGAGAAATCATAGAGAACTGATACAGTAGAAATGAGAAGTAAGGCGCGCACTGATCTAGGAAGCGATAGAAACACGTAGGAATAAAGAAGAATAAGGCGATCAACACTAAGGGGGTAAGAATAAAAAGATGAATGGGGACGACCACGACACGCCAACACCACGAACAACCCAATGGAAGTCGCCCCCAGGAGCGCGTAATAGAGACAAGAACGGACACCTGGAATGTGGGAAGCTTCCCGTGAATGGCGGAAGACGAAAATCGGTGGATCTTGAAAAAACTTTAATACGAATTTACGAGCATTTAGAGTATGTCAAACTTATTTAACATATTTGATGTAAAAAGATTAATTTAATACATCAAAGCAGTAAATAGATCAAAATGTCTAGCAATTCACTACGATCACAGGAGAGCCCTCAGAATTAGAGGAAACTATATGCTTAAACATAGACTTCAAAAGGCCAATTATTACGTAAGTCTCATTCGAGAAAGGACGAGAATTACAGTACCCCCTTGTCCCCAGAAGGCACCTCGCCCACCATCACCCAATACAAACCTTATAATAGATCAGAAAACTTCAAAAAGTGAAGAATGGGGAACCACCAAGGAGCGCATTGTGGTCCGAGGAAAGCACTACAAGTCAGCTTGACCTTATACTGAACCTCCTACTGCCAAATTTAAACTGCATTTGAGCTGTCAGTGCCAAAAACGGAGTACGTTGTAGTTTTTAGAGAATGAGAGCAGAGAAGAGGCCGTAGAGAAAGCTGTATCTTGTAATCTACAACCTCTAGTTTAAGTTGGAGCACGTACTCTTACATTTCTTCTTGATTCGAAATATGAAAAACCCAATTGATTAATCCGGAAAATCTACAAGGAGACTCGTGTACTAACAAGAGATATAAAATAAGAGAATAACAGAACGATATGTGTAGTTATCCGGAATAGTTTATAATGAACTCAGAAGAACACGGCTCACCAGCTCGAGCACCGGAAGCGCGATAAGATGACAATCCGACATCATCTCGCTCTCATGAAAGTCCTCTCAGAAAGACTCCTCCATATCTACCGTTCATTCTTCTTTCCGTCGCTCCTTCTTCGTTTTGCTTTTTTCTGTCTTTCTTCTTGTTGTGCCATTCCATGCAAATTTTCTTCTTCTTCCCATAAGTGTTCTTTACTTCCTAACCCGGGGGCCCTTAGACTCCGAAGCCAAATCCAACTCCAACTTCGTCTGAGACTCCGAATCCGAATCCGTTCTCCAAGTTTCAGCTCGTTCTACCGATTAAGTTTTAATCCTTCTTACAGGGCAAGGCGAACACCGTTACCCCCTACGGAAGAGAGCCGCAGAGGGACGTAAATCCTCGATCTCCGGATGAATTACGTCATTTGTCATTATCAGACTTCAACATCCAAATAAATATAACTCCCGATTATTATCGTCTATAAGGCACATAACACTGAGCTATTCAGGGCGAATATTGACATTGGAGCTTAGCAAAAGGCAAAAGCATTTGCCATCTTTATTTGAAGTTGACCTAACGGTCTTACCGAAATTACGCCGGAAGGTAAATCACACACTGTGTACGTGGATTTTCTTTTTGGAGGAAGTATCACTAGTAAAGGAACCTAATCCAATTACTCGGAATTGATTAGAAGCGTAGGCAAAAGAGAAAAGTAAGGCAGAATATTGATCAACTCATTTTCCAGTTTTCTTCAGCAGCGTTTGAGGTGAAGTTTCTGAACTAAGTAAATTACATGCCTAGCGACTTGAATGACTCGTCCAGAGAAATTAATGAGCTTAATAAACACAATCATAGAATGTACTATGTCCAAAAGTTTCTAGACCATAGAAAATAGCCTCTAATTCAACATTGCCTATGCGACAAGTGAGAAATAGAGATCTCGACTCAAAAACTATGATCATAGTTACTACGTTATATATAGGGATAATAGGATATTATAGAAGTAGAAATATAAAAGGGGGACGTTTTAATTATATGAAGTAAGTAGCTAAATAGAATATAATTAGATTTAATAAATATATCATATATAATAAAGTATATAATATTGATATTAAAATGAAGTATCAGATAATAATAAGATATAAAAATAGTAGGATCAGATATTAGTGATATATAGTGATATATATATACTACCCCCTAATTATTATATTAAAAAATTTATATGGATTAAAAATCGTATTACCTTATAGAGCTTCTAAAGTTCGTTTCAAGTACGATTTAATGTGTTTAACTGGACGATTCTTAAGACCATCATTCTGATGAGAGCAAAATGTCAGACCTAAAATGACTGTCGCGGACCAAATGGCCTAAGTCGAAACGCTAATATTGAACACCTTGAAAATTTCTAGATTATAATGGAGCTTTGAGAATATATCGACATTTTAACGCCGTCGATTTCATATTTGGGTTTGTTGAGAATCCCCCTTATCACATCTATATAATACGATGATAATGATTTTAATTAAATTATATCAATTAAATTGAAATTTAACGACATTTTGGGTACTTGTAAATACCACTAAAATAAAAGAAGCAAATATACCATAAAGAATAGTATATACTGGAAGTCGGACCATGGAGATGAAACCTGTCTGGAACTGCGCTAGTCTCGATATTGAGATGAGCGTTAAACTATAATTGCATGTTGTGTCCGAGGTGATAGTAAAAAAGGTGACTTGCGAAAAAATCACCGACAGACTTAGACGTAAGTACAGAACATCTGTACATGGTTATGAGACTAATTAATTTAATTAGGATCATGTTATATATTTTTTATTTAGATTCAGTATGTTTATTTCAGTAAAAGGTATACCATTTTAAATCCATAAGAAATTAACAAAAGAAGGTCGTTACAGCTGTGGTGAAAGAACAGAGGGGAAGTATCGGTTAATGAGTTCTCAAAAAACTGCGATGAGGACGAAAAGAGTAATGCTAGTAGGCGAATTTGTGGCGTTGCGGAAAGAAGATAGCAATGGTATCAAAAAGATGAAGAATCAATAATGAAAAGGTATCATCATATGAATATAATAATATCTAGATATAAAATACCACAAAAAATATATAAATAATATTATAAAATATAAGATATTATGATATACTAATAATTATTTGAAATGGTCGCCATCCATTACGTTTAAATGATATGATAATTAAAATACTAATAGTATATATATAGTATTAGTTATTTAGGCAGATTACATACTTTGATCATAGTTAAATATATATAACCTTGCTTCATCTAAAATTTTTCTTCCAAAGAACTGCGCTTCAAACCATTGTTCAGTCAAGGTTTTGGAAAACCCGGTAAAGGTAAAATCTCCAAGATCCTACATAGCACGGCAAAAAAAAGAAAAAAAACAGAGCAAGAATGGAAGGTCACCTAAATAGAGATACAGAAAAGATCGTAAAAGAAAGCCCAAAGCCTTCCCCCCACCTCGTGCTACCAAGTTAATTATGATAAAAGAAACTCAAATCGCAGTAGCAAAAATCCACCCTAATAGAGCTTCACGGAGAACACGATAAACGGACCTTCTTTATAGGATAGCTATCGGGGTGCAATGTATAAAGGTATCATACTCTTGGCAAAGGTGGACCCACATAACCATAATAAGATACCCTCTTATAAAACCCCGGTATTCAATCTTTAACCATGATTATGCAACCTTAAATTCCTCCAGCCTCTGCCAAATCACAAGTTATCTACATACCTATCAGACCATAATCGGATAGGACAATTAACGGTGAACTATAGAGTAAATACACATTTTCACTATCAGGTCTCCCATCCGGAATCGATAAGTTACACAAATAACCACCATACTCAGGCCCATCTTCTATTAAGCATCCGCATCCCCTTTACACATAAAAAAAACATATGATAATCATATCACTTATAGCCTATGCGTGGACAGATGAACACTAAAACCGAATTCTTATTCATTATCTAGACAATCATAGTTTACCCCCTAATAATCTTTCACACCACATCAACTACTTATATTGAAGTACTTGACATATTTCACTATATATTATTATAATTCTTCTCACACCTAGCACGCCCTTAAGAACACATTGTACTCTGAGCACATTGAACTTTTTAGATCTACAACGTTTTCTAATAGTTCCAAGACGAACATAAAGTACTTCAACTTAACAGGTAAGTTATCAATAAACACGTAAAAGTATGTTAAACAACGGATACCCGTCATGATATAAGACCCTAAGCGCACAACGGGCCAGACTTAGAGGTACCCTTTACATGTCACACAAGTAGATTTAAATTTCACTTAGCCAAACTGCTTCCTGGCCATTTCACAACTTTCCTACACACTGCGATTCAAACGCAAATTCCCATTCATTCTTTCCTTATCGTTTTCTTACCCTAGAAAATATAAATTAAGACTCGAAACACCTAGGACTATGCCGAGCTGAGAACCTCAAATCCATCATATTAACAATAACATTATACACACTAGTAGACTCATTACACTCAACACCACCAGATAAACCTTAACTTAAAGTACGTTCACTACGTTATTATATAATCTTTTCAAACCTTCTCCTTATAACACAACAAACCTGTCAACAAAGTCTATCTTACCATATCAAAAATACTTTACCAATTTCCTAGTCTTTAGATAATAAATACTTGCCAAAATACTTTTTTTGTCTTCTTAAGTTATATCAATTCACTCATCTTTAACCTCGTCAATCTCATCAGTTCTAACAACCCATTTAAAGAATTTATCAACACTCACCTCACTATTCTAACATTTACAATACACTCCACTCCAGCCCCAAGAAACTATAACTATTAAATACATTCACAAACTCAAACCCTGCCTGAAAACCAATCGACTTATTGAATCACCAATTTATTCGTACACACGACACCTATCAAAGCTAATAGTGTCACATATCATACTTATTGAATTCGCAGGTCAGGGAAGAGCCCTTACCACCAACACAAATCAATTTATATCGGACTACACCTGTCATAGAAACTTCGGCGCTAGTTGATAATACATTTTGCATTCTATTTTCACGGCACATGACGCTCAGAAAAAATGAACAAAAAAAATCCCAAACCGCCTTACATAGAACTTAATTACAAAGGTTCCAGAAAAGACCTTGAGGAACTTCTTCCAAAGCTTTGTTCAATGGCCGCGAGAAATGGTGGCTAAGTAAGTGTCCACCCGTAAGTTATTAAAAAAGATCCTAATTAACATGGAACATCCTTTTAAATAAACACGGTTACAGATAGTGAATATTCTTATTCATTCAGTTCTAATGAAAATGGTGTTTCTGATTCAGAAACTATTTAGACCACAATAGTAGAAAACATTGAAGCAGCCATTGCTACTGTCATACAGGTATACGATCCCAAAACACTTTATCAATTAACAACTATATAAAATCCAATACCAATCAATCCAAATTCTCGCACTACCTTAGAAATTCTTGAATCAATTACACCAGGTAAATTTCTATCTATAACCTAAGGACAGATTATTATTCCATTCAAACTTTGCTCACATATAGATGGTAGGGCCAGCTTTCATGTTTCATGCCGTTACCCCCAATAAACAAAATAACCTATTCCTTATCTGCAGCCATACAATATAACCCACAACACAAATTCACATATCACATAAATATGAAATACCATTTTAATTTATCACATAAACAAGATTTCGAGAGTGTCTTATCCACACTCCCGCTCACATCCAAATAATATCATACAGTTACTTAAAAGCACTCAATCCCGTATTCAATTATTCTAAAGCAGGGTTCCCTTAATATTCCAATTCTTAATAACACTTATCAGCGCATCATAAACTTCAGAAAAGATGACTTCCTTGTATATCCCCTTGTAAGATCCCACAATGTACAATCCTCTTCCAAACTGTATTACAGTTATAACCTCTTACTTTTTCCTCCTACGTCATGCACCTGATATAAATATTTAGTAATAATCTTTTTAATACCATCCTTATATACGTGTAAATGTTCAACAATGACATGTATTCTTTGAAAATACATCAAATTTGCTTTTAGACACAATCAAGCCACTCCTCTCTGTGCTTACTATACATAAACACGCATTGCAAATCACACTCTTCATATACCACTCACTCAGTGAGACATATCAAGTATATTGTTATAAACAAATTCCTTAAACTGTAACCATAACATTTAGCGAACATCCACATAGATCCTGATTCTTTTTGCAAATAATTGATCACACCATCTCAGCTTCACATATCTACATCTGTTGCGTAGACCACAAACATGTGTTGCAAAAAAACGATTTCACACTTGCCTATCAGCAATCAACTGAAGCCTTCAACATAGCGTGGAAGGCGATTCCTTTCACAATAAGAAAGCTACTAACATATATAACATAATAACAATAATGCTCACTATACCTTACTCACATAGCTAGTATAATATTTATGGCTCGGTGAAACAGCGAAGAATAAAAATATCAAACGCAAGTAAAAATGATCGGCGAAAGAGGAAGAAAAAATAGCAGAAATATATATAATATATAAGATAATAGTATAAAGATATTAAGTAAGAAGATAGATACAAAATATAGTATATTAGATATTTAGGTACATATAGACGAATAAATAATAATGAATATAAGAAATAAAGAAGTAATAAATAGAAGGGAACGATAATAATAATAAGATAAAAGAATAATTATAATGAAATATTATTATAAATAAAATATAATAATATAAAGAAAAAGAGATATTAATATATGTGTTATAATATAATATATAATATAGTTAGTATATATAATTTGATAAAGAAAGAGAAAAAATAGAATAAAATAATATATATAATAATATGAATAATATTATTTAATTATTATATAAAAGTAAATACTAAGTAGTGTAGGTATATTATTTAGTGTAGTAAATCACCAATAAATAGAATATATAATATAGAATATATATTTTTAATAATAGAATAATATATAATATATATTACCCTAATGATTGGTA
>JABUQX010047332.1:0-15683 GCA_015478945.1 Trachelipus rathkii
CTCTCTCCTCTCTCTTTCTCTCTCGCTCTCTCTTCTCTCTCTCTCTCTCTCTCGTCTCTCTCTCTGTCTCTTTGGCTTAACTGGTCCTGTATTCTTCAAAGGGAGGAGGAAAAAGGATCTCTCTCCCTCTCTCTCTCTCTCTCTCTCTCTCTCTCTCTCTCTCTCTCTCTCTCTCTCTCCTCTCTCTCTTTCTCTTTACTTGGTTCCTGTTATTCCTCGAAGGAGAAAAGTATCTCTCTCTCTCTCTCTCTCTCTCTCTCTTTCTCTCTCTCTCTCTCTCTCTCTCTCTCTCTCTCTCTCTCTCTCTTTTCTTTGCTTACTTCGTTCTTGTTATTCGTAGAAGTGAGAAAAGGAATCTCTCTCTCCTCTCTCTCTCTTCTCTCTCTCTCTGCCTTTCTCTCTCTCTTCTCTCTCTCCCTCCCTCTCTCTTCTTGGTCTATCCTCTTCCCAAGAAGGGGGGAAAGATCTCTCTGTGTCCGTGCTTTTCTTTCTTTCTCTTTCTCTTGTCTCTCGCTCTGCTCTCTTGGGCTCTCTCTGCTCGTGCTCTCGTTCTCCGGCTCTGTCTGCTGCGTCGTCTGCTTACGTTACTTGGTTCCTGTACTCCGTCGAAGGCGGTGTGCTTAGAATATGTAATGATTCGCATTATCTGGTTTATCATAACCTTGAGTTCGGTAGCGTAGTGATTTAAGATGTGCAGATGATTCACCCACACAATACAGACTTTTTTTTTATTCCTTTTTTTTTTAATGTCGATTCCGGGGTATAAGGAATGTCTTTTTACCAGCTGATTTTAGTGATGTGTAAACTTGTAAGTAGTATAGGGGCGAGAACGACAGCAGGAAATTATTATTATTATTAGTTATTATTATATATATTATTGATTATATTTATGTGATTATTATTATTATTATTATATTATTATGTGATGGATTATTGATTATGTATGTATTGGATTATATTGATTGATGATTATTATTGATTGATTATTATGATTTATGGTAGTATTTATTATTTTATATTATTGATGATTATTATTTTAATTTCCATAGTAGTATGTATTATATTATATTATTTGATTATGTTATGATTATTAATTATTATTGATTGATTATATTATATTGATGTATTATTTTATTTTATGGTGATTATGATGGTGATGTATTATGTATATTATGTGATTATTATTATTATTATTTTTATGTATTATTATTATTATTATTATTATTATTATTATTATTATTATTATTGCTTAGGCCACTAACTTTGTATGTGTTAACATTGCTTTTATTTACATAATAACGTATCATTTAACGATCTATACATGAAACTGTATAGAAAACAAATGCTTAAATAATAAAAAGAACAGGTTATATTCTTACCAGTTCTTATTTCCTTTATAAATTCAGTTCTATTAAATAAACCTTTTTATGCATTGTTGATATAATAAAAGAAATGATTTGTAGTTGGTAAATACAGAACTGGAACACACCTATAATTTTTAACTGAGCATGCGACCATGAGCCTATGCCTTCCGACCTATTACACGTAAAGCCTTTGCGTCTATATTTTTGTCAACCTCAATACGCATAGCGCCTAAGCGCCTATTCGCCTTTGTGCCTGTGACTTTTCACAGGCAGATGTGTGATCGATAATTTATTTACAAAGTAAACTTTAGTGCGTTAACCCAAACTATACTGTGGTGGAGAAGGAGAGAGAAGACGAGCGATTTATTAATTTTTAATGTGAAGAGAGCGAGGCGGTGGAACTAAGATATCCACACATCCTCTGTGCCTTTCTCGGCTGAACCTTGTGCGTTCCATTGCGTTCTTCCCATGTGAACCATATTTTCTTTGATAAGCACAAATCCCTCTAAAGTCTCCTTCATCTAAAGAGCACCTTCAGGCCCTTACAGCCGCATGCAGGTGGTGGAAAAGCGTCCTGTTATCAGCAGAGTCGTTATGGTGGGTTTAATGTTGTGAAAAAAACGATTTTTTTAAGGGTGTTTTTTTTTTTGAAAAAAAACTTTTTTTTTTTTAAACAAAATGTTTTTTTTTGTTTTGTTTAAATACCTTTTTATTTATTTTAAAGATGTTTTAAATTATACGGTAGTACCAATACGCCTTTCTGCGCGCTAAAGTAGTTGACTATTAATGACGGATTGGGTAGGGTAGGGGAGTGACAGGTGTATATATATGATATATAGCGGTGATATAATTATAGATATATATATATATATATACTATATAATATATAATATATATATATATATATAATATATATATATATATATAGATATATATATGACAAAAAAAGGATGGTATAACAATTGGTTTTGGGGTGTCAGGAGAAAATGAAATGGTAGGAAGTGATTGATTTCTGTGAGGAGAGGTATGTTGTAATAATACTTTCTTCTAAACACAAGGAAGTATTCATAAGTATATTAGAGTTCGTGTAGGTAGAGATGGTAGCGAAGTGAAAGTATGATTGATTTTGTGTTTGGTGAAGAAGGAGATGTTGAAGTATGTGTTGATGTTAAATCAGTGAGGGGGTACCACAGGATAGGGAGGATGGTTGTTTGGTTCCTATGAAATGGATGTGAGGGAGTGTGGAAAGAACACTTTCAAAATCTGTATATATTGCAGTAATGGAAGAGGTGTAAGTTGGACTGTGTGTGGGTTTGATTGTGCAAGAAGGAAATAGGTATTTGGGGATGAGGTTATTAGGAAGGAGGAGGAGAGTGGGTGAGATTGGAAAGTTGGGAGATGTTTTTGAGAGGTAGATGAAATTACTGGTAAGATGATCAAGAACGGAGGCAAGATTGGTGAGTTGATTGATCTTGTAAGTTGGTTAATGAAAGCGTTTATGGAGACATAGTTGCCCGAGGATGTGGAGGGAGAGAAGTGAATGGAGTGGAGCGGGAGGTGGGTAGTTGAGAGAGGTTAAGGAGATTGAAGGAACGTAGAAAATATAGGGAATAAGTTATTGAGTGTTTGTAGCGAAGATATATGCTGGTATTTTAGTCGAAAAGAGTGCGCCGAGTGACTGAAGGACTGTTGGTGAAGAACAAGTTGCGATTAGGAGTGGTAGAGAGGATCTGTTTATCAAATATTTTTCCATTGAAGCAAATGATAGAGGAAATGAGGAAAAAAAGAAGAATAAATTGTATTTAGGTTTTATGGATTTGCAATAGGGGTATGATAGGGTTAAATAGGGAAAGCTCTAGGCAGGTTGTTAGTGATATTGTAGTGGTTGGGGTAGGCTTCTTGAATGGAATCAAAAAAATGTTATGACGATAGTGAGGCGTTGTGCTAGAATAAATGGTGTCAAAAGTGATTTGTTTAGTAGTATAAGCAGAGTGAGCGGGTTTGTTATGGTCTCCTTGGTGGTATACAATTTGTATATGGATGGGGTTGATGGAAAAAGAATTGATGGGGGGGGGGGCAGGAAATGGTGTTAGAATGATGGAGAATGATAATGAGTGGAGGGTGCCCTACCTATTATATGCAGAGGTTGGTTTTGTGTGGCGAAATCTGAAGAGTTTGAGAGGAATGGTAGAGATATTTGGTGGCGGTGTGTAAAAGGAGGGGTTTAAAAGTTAACGTAGGATAAGAGTAAGGTACCTTTGTGAGTGCAAGACAGACTTCAGTGTGAAGTTTTGTTGGATGGTGAGCCATGGATTGCAAACAACTATCAAAGATCAATTAATAAACACTAGATGGAGCAGGATACATAAGGTGGCTGTTGCAATAAAATCGTTGGTGAATGTATAGGGACTAAGTCTTTAGAGTGCTTGGGTCTTACATGACGGTATGTTGTACTGTGTTATGCATGTAGGAGACTATGGTCTGAGAATAAGAAGTATAGATCTAAAGTTCAATGTGCTAAGATGGACAATCTTAGAGGAATGCTAGGTGTGAGAAGAATAATAAAATGAGGGATATGAACGTATTAGAGAGTTCGTGTGGTGTGAAGAAAATGGGTAACGAGAGAATAAATGCCAATATGTCGAGATGTTTGATGACGTTGGTATCGATGAAAAATACGGTTTTTAGCGGATATATAGAGGCGAGTGTTTGGAAACCGACCGGCTGGGAGATCGAAGAAAAAGTGGATTGAGTCAGAAACGAATGTCTGAAGGACAAAATGTTGAGTTTGGCAGAGGCGAGAGTAAAGGTGCATAATAGGAGAGAATGGCGGGTTTTTGGAAGGGGGTATGGTTTGGCGCCACATGGGTCAAAGGATAAAACACTTACACTACGATTTACCATAGTGAAGGTCCGTCGGGGTCCCGTGAAGCTTAGGGTGGATTTTCTGACTGCGACGAGTCTTACTAATTAATGGGTACAGAGGGGGGGAGGTAAGGCTAGGCTTTCTTTTCAACTTTGACATATTCTTTCTATCTTTGCTTGTCCGATGCTTGTTACGCACCTTACCCACCAGTCTGGCGAGAAGAAGGTAGATGAGAAAAATTTATATTCATATGATAGAGGTATAGTAATAGTATATGATAGTATAGATATATATATATAGATATAGTCCTATATAATATATATATATATATACGATAGTATAGTATATATATTGTATATAGTATATGTATATATATTATATATTAGGTTAGTAGTATATTATATATATAGTAGTATATATAGCTCATATATAGTTATATATAGATATATATTATATATATAAAAGTATATTATAGTAGTATAGTATATCATATATAGTATATAGATATATATATAGTATATTAGTATATATAGTATATAATATATATATATAGTATAAAGTATATTATATATATATGAGTATAGTATATATATATATAAAATATGACCAAATAAGATATATAGTATGATATATATATATTAGTAGTATGATGATATATATACGTATTATGATATAGTATATATAGTATATATAGTAAGTATATATATATATATACGATATATATATATATAGTATAGTATATATAGTTATATATATATAATAATAAATATAATAATAATAATAAATAATAATAATAATAATATAATAATAATAATCAATAATAATAATAATAATAATAATAATAATAATAATAATAATAATAATAATAATAATAATAATAATAATAATAATAATATAATAATAATAATATAATTCAAACTCAATATTAATGTAATAATTATATGCCCTAGAGAACATATTGTATTTAGTGTATTTTAATGATAAATACCCTAAAAAGACTTGATATATATGAAAAAAAGGTAATTTAAAAAAAAAACAAACATCTTCAAATTTTATGAAGGATTCATTTTAATAATAATAAAAATAATAATAATAATAATAATAATAATAATAATAATATAAAATAATAATAATAATAAAACTATAATATATAATATAATTATATAATAATATATAATAATAATAATAATAATAATAATAAAATAATAATAATAATGATAAATAAATACATAAAATAATAATAAATAATATAATAATAATAATAATAATAATAATAATAATAATAATAATAATATTAATAATAATAATAATAATTATAATAATAACGTGCTATCTTCCAGAGAAATATTTTAGTGCATTCTGACAATTTTTTTATGAAATCTATCGTCAAGGCGTTTATTATTATTATTATTATTACTATTATTATTATTATTATTATATATTATATATTATTATTATTATTATATGATTATTATTATTAATTATGTGCATTATATTATTAGTGTATTATTATTATTTATTATTAATATTATTATTATTATTATTATTATTATTATTATTATTATTATTATTATTATTATTATTATTATTATTATTATTATTATTATTATTATTATTATTTATTATATTTTATTATTATTATTATTATTATTATTATTATTATTATATTATTATAAATTTATTATAATTTAGTTTATTGTTTATTTTATTTATTATTATAATTATATTAAATATTTATAATCTTCCATTACCAAAACTAGCTACTCCTTTTCCTTGGGGTCAAAAAGCTTACCAATCTTCACATCATCTAATACTCTTTATTAATTCTCAGATAATTAATTTTATCAATCCTTGATTATTCCCTTCAACACTTTTTCTCTCTAAATGATCAGTCACTGTTGCACATTTTGCTTTGATGGGATCTTCATCACCAGCTATGATCCTCTTCATGTATAACGTCAGAAAGTTGGAATAATGATTATAGTCTTTAAGCTGTCTTTTATTCTCCCTATAGTTGGTACCTCCCATTTTGATGCCAGTTCCATATGATCCTTTCTACATCAATGAGCAAACACTCACTATTAAGCAATGTACTTCCTTTTCACATATTTATTTATAATAAAGGCGCAAATAAAGTAGCCTCGAAGAAGCCAGAATGGTCGGTTTCCAAAGATACTAAGTGCTGGAAACTTTATGTGGGACATAATCGTGATATATTTCCATTTGCCCGCCCGCTATCCATCATTCGTCAACCTTTAATAATAGACACAAAACACCGTAAGAAAGGTTACAACCTGTATTTGACTATTCCGTATCTCGCTCATTATATCATATACTGAGTCAGTCGTCGTCAAGTTCTGTGCTCAAGGTTGCTCATATTTTAAATATGAATTACAACAAATAGTGAAATGTTGCGATATGCATTTTGTTTATGGTCGTACGAACGGTAATTCTAAGTCTAGCCAGTTGCGTCTCTAGAAGAAATGTACCTAGATCGTGTCATCCCCGCATCATAAGATGTTTCCAACGTCTCCCATCACGTTTTAGGAAGCAAAGAAGTTTAAAAAAACTGACTAATGGAAACGGGAGGACCTCGGGCAACAGTATCAACTTCCAATGCCGAAGAAACTGGTTCTCCAAAGAACTTGCGGAAGGACAGTCCAACAAATTGTTGCAAAAGCCATTATAGCTCTTTCAAATGACATCGTGTCATGAGAGTAAATATATAGACGGTATTGAACTAAATCCAAAGGAGAGAATGTTCTCAAAATAAATCTTAAAAATATATCTTTGCTTCACTAGTAATAAATTTGTTCTGCAAGAGTAGCTTTGTGTCGATGGATGCAACAGAAAATTGCAGACAATCCTCACCAATTAGCAGAAATATTGTTCACCGATGAGGCAAATTTTTTCCAGAGACGTCCAATAGAGATATCGAACTTCTTCCACAACAACCCTAATATGGGGCTGTGAGAACCACAGCAAATAGTTAGAAACCTCCATCAACCAGTTTCCATTGAATGTATGGGTCGGAAATTTTGCGACCATTGATAGGTCCCATTCTGTTTTTACCAGCAGAGAGCTTACTGGGAGAGCGAGCGCGAGATTCCTTGAACATGACTTGCTACACTACTGGAAGACCATTTAACAATTAAGATCGAAAACGTATTTCCTTGCACGAGGGCGCTCCAGCTCATTTCAATTAGTTTGCTCGTAAATAGTTTGAACACTGTATATTCCACCGCCGTTGGAAGCGTCGAGAGGTGACAGAACCTTGGCAATCCGCAGTCTTCAGACCTAAATGCGTTGGATTTCTTCTTGTGGGGTTACCTGAAACATTTGGTTTATAGTACAGCAACAGTTGAAAGTGCCGAAAGAATTAAGGGCTCGCAAAATCGCATATCTGTGACACAATTCGGCACACTACAACGGTATTATTTGAACGTGTCCGCACAATCAATTTGCGTTGCAAATCATGAGGCTGTGTATGTGCCAGCCGGGGTGCTCATATTTGTCAACATTTTATAAATACTACGCTACTGCGACCGATTGCTTGTCGTAATTTCTGTTGTAGTATTTTTCTTCTGTGCAGTAATGTATTTATTCTTTTAATTTGAATTAATATTAATAATGAAGTGATGTTAATTTCCTTTCCAATTTAGTTTACTGTTTATGTAAGGTTAATGTAAAAGGATTCTATCACCTTCGTAGTCTTGAAACGAGGGAGTTTTCGGTGAATGTTTTATTGACGCAATATTATCTATACTTGTAAGCAACGGGAACTATCTCATGCTGAATTTTTTCGCTAATATTGCAGTGTATTACATCCCTGTATGGTCTATTATATATATTATGATATATATATATATATTATTATATGATATATAATATTATATACTATATATATATAATAATATATAATATAATTGATATATATATATAAAGATAATATGCATATATATATATATATATAATATATATATAAGTATATATATATATATATATAATATATATATATATATGAGAGAGGAGAGAGAGAGAGGAGAGAGAGCGAGAGAAATGAAATTTTTAAAAATTGTTTTTTCAAATTAATCGTCATCGTCATCGGCAAAATTTGCTCTAATCGTCATCGGCAAAAATTTCATAATCGTCCCATCACTAATCTGAACACATTGTACTTTACAATCTATACCTCTTAATTCTCAATGAGCCATAGTCCACTATATACATTAAACAACGGTTAACAACAATCACCCTCGAATGTAACATCCCGCTCGCGCACTCAGAGACTTAGGCCCTACATCCACTCAGCGATTTGAATTGTCCCAGCCACCTTAGTGCCATTTACCAACTTTTTCCTACTACACTCTGCAGGTCATCCGCTCCCTTTTCATTCACATATATCCTATAATATTTAAATTCGGAGACACTTTTCCCAGCTGCTCACCTATCTAACATAGCTTTACACCGAAGACTGTCCACACTCACAACCATAACCTTACTCTTAACTACGTTATTTACTTTCAAACCCCTCCTTTTACACACTCTAACCAAATTTCTCTACCAAATCCTTTCAAACTCTCTCTCAGAGTTTGCCACACAAAAACCAAGTCATCCTCATATAATAGGCAGTAAGCACCCTCCACTCTTTTCCAATTCTCCATTCATTCCTAACACTTATCTCTTGTCAACTCCTACCAATCTAATTTCTTTCATAAACCTCCTCCAATATACAGATGATCACCAAAGGAGACATAGCAGATCCCTGTCTCACTCCGCTATTAATATTTAACCATCACTTCACTCAATGTTATTCCTACACATGAGCGCTTCACTTAATCGTCAATCACATCCTTTTGAGTTCAATTCAGAAGCTTACCACCAACACCATAATGCACTAACCTACTGCCATTATGAGCTTGTACTTTCCCATTAATGCCTATTGAAACGGCCTGTTGCGAATCCTAAATGCCTAAATATTCAATCTATTCTTCTCCTACCGTCATTAATCACCAATGCATTTGTTCAAGTGTATACACGATTTGGATCCACATCATCCTCTAAACCACTTCTATTATTCTAACCTTGTTCTTCCCCAAATCATTCTTCACTCATTCGACAGTCACTCTACGGACCCCAAAATACCAGCATATATCTTCCCTACAGAACACATTCAATAAACTAATTACCTTATAATGCTTACATGTTACCGTATCCCTCTTATCCCTTATAGTGAAGGTACTTAATTATTGCTGTCCCTCCAATCCCTTCGGAACTATACCTCATAAACGCTTGTTATAGGCAGACTTCCAAATCCATCAATCACCATCTCGCCTAATATATAGTATAATATATATATATATTAATATATATATAAATTATATAGTAATTTAATTATATTAATTTATATATATATATAAAAAAATAATATATATTATTATATATAAATATATATATATAATAATAAATGCGTTTTGTGTGCGGTGAATCTGAAGAAGTTTGAGAGGATTCGTCGAGAGCTTTGCAGGGTGTGTTAAAATTGATAATAGGTTGTGAAAAGTAAACGTAGATTAAAAGTAGTTGTATGGTTGGCTGGTGTGGAGGACGTTCATCTGTGTGAAGTCATCGCTAGATGGTGAGTCAGCTGAAATACCAAGTGACTGAGTTAAATATTTAGGATATATTTGTTGGATAAAAGGGAACGGATGATCCGAGTGTAAAGTAGGAAAGTGTGAATTGCAGGAAGGTGGCTAGTGCACTATTAAATCCTGTGATGTAAAGACTAACTAAGTTCCTTGTAGTTCGCTAGATCTTACGTGAAGGGTATGTTGTTACCTGTGTTAAGTGGTAGATAGTGAGAACCTAATGGTACAATTAAAAATCTGTATGACGATACTAAAGGGCGAGTAAGACGCTGGCTTCTTTTCGACTCCTAGTGTCATACATTCTTGCATATGCTACTTACTTATTGAAACTGTATTCCGTGAAAATTAATGACGCGCTCAACACTTAACCAACATCAAGTTCATTAGAGGGAAAAAAACGTGTATGATAATAATACTATACCTATGATATAACTAGATAATTCATATAATAAGTTACCTCAAAACTGATATAATAGATACTTGAATACTCATAAGTATTATATATATATATATATTAGTCACCATAAGTATATATAATAGATAAAATTATATCAGATATATATATACACTCGAATAGACAGTAGAAAACAGGTATTATATATAATATATTATATATATTAGTCAAACACGATTATGAAATTTTGCCGATGCCGATGACGATTAGAGCAAATTTGCCGATGACGATGACCATTAATTGAAAAAAAACTATTTAAAATTTCTCTGCTCTCCTCTCTCTTCTCTCTCTCTCTATATATAATATATAATATATAATATTATATATATTAGTATATATTATAATATAGATATATTTATATATATATATATATATAATATATAAAAAGCTATATATTATATATATATAATATATATATATATATATAAATATAAATAAGGCCTTCTATTGTACGTTGTGTCATGCGAGCGAATATTTTAGCGATAAAAATTTTTTGATTCCTTAAGTCTCATAGATAAATTATAATAATCATAAAATAAAATAATAACAATAATATTAATATTAAATAATAAATTAGATAATTATATTAAATAAAATTAATAAATAATAATAAATAATCATAATAAATAATATAATAAATGAATAATAATAATAAATATCAATAATAAATATTAAAAATGATTAAAATGAATATTAATAATATATATAATATTAATAATATATAATAATATTAATAATAGTTAAGTATAATAAATATAAAGTTAAGTAAACAATAAATGAAAGATGTTTTATTAATGGATAATAGGAGACATGATTTGTGTCCGTAACCGATTTTCTTAGGCAAGTGGCCTGTTCCTCATAACAGTATATTAAATATTTAGATCCAGGGCACTTAAGTTGATAGGTTTCGAAGTTTGCAGAGTATATAAAGATTTAAACCAGATAAGTATTGAGGGAGCTGTAATCGTTGATGGATGAGATAGGCAGGTTCATTCCTTCTTCAAGTACCAAATTTTATTCTTTTCCTCAAATTATTTATGTGTATATAAACTAAATCTTTCATTCCTCATAATCCATGGTTCGATCGGTGCTTTTCTCCCATCTCGCCATTCAGTGCTATACGACAGTGCTATCGGTGTGGAAAAAATTCCGTTCTCCGGCTATCACTCTCCGCTAATTTTGCATCTCAGCTAGAAATGCGTTGCAGGATACGTACCTTCGAGTAGACAAAAGCGTCGAACTTTGCACAAAAGCAAAATGCGCTATACCTATCAACATTGAGGTTCTCCTACTGACCAAATTGCTTATCATCTCCGCAACTTCTAAAATCGTGCCTTTCCCTCCTTTTATATCGATCTGATCATTGTATTTGCTATTCTCGCAATCTCGAAAAGGAGGATAATGCTCTTCGCCCATCGCCTCAAATGCTATATTCATTCCTATGTCCAATAATAGCACTTCCCTCCACATCAGTGTTGGAACCTCTGCACACGTCCAACCTACTTCCGCAAAAAATGAAGCCGCTCTGATTCCTTCTATACTATCGGCCTTGCTGTAGCTCTCACTTAGCTATTATCCTCAAGCAGTTGCTGATACTCTCACGCGCACTAATGCTACCTACAACACACCCTAACTCAACTATCCACATATCTACCAGACCGTTACCCACACCACGACCAAACCTCACCTAACAACCGCGAGCAGTCCATAATCCACGATCATAACTCACGACCTACAGTAATACTAGCGATACTCTTGACGATTGCACCACACGAAGATCTAAACTGGCGACGAGACTATCACATCCTAAATCATAATAACCGAATTTATAGATCACCCTTCTAAATCAAAGTCTCTTACGAGACCCATAGCGCTATAACCAGCGGTATAAATATTAGAGTGTGGCGAGCACATAGCTATACTAACTTCTCATACCTCACTAATATCAAATATACACCCGAGAGAATAATACCCCACACCGCCAGTACCTCCATCTTAGACAGATATCTCTCCTTACCAAACCATAAACGCTCGTGTCATAGAGCTAATCACGCGCTTTGGTTCCTCCTTCTCCTTACCTAATGATCACTAGCATTTTAGTCAACAAACCTACCTCTTTAGACATCCATCCTTTGGGCGAACTCAAAATCAGAGCATCACTATATACACTCGCACCGACGGCCGATTGACACACAGCCTATGTTGACGGGCGACTTCTTTTCTTTTCTGTCAATAGTGGTGTTCCTCAGGGTTTTCTGTCTTATCTCCTACTTTATCCTACTTTCATTAATGAATCTTTCTCACTCTGCACCTAATAACTCTATCCCGATCGTATTCCGATGACTCGACCCTATCATAATTTAAACTCATATCCAATTCTACTTCCCACTTACTCCTGAATTGCCTCCGTCTTTAATCTTTCCGATTTTATTCTCGCTAAAGGATAGAAATATGTTATAATGATTCAATTCCTTTAAAAACCAACTTTACAAATCTCCTTCTCCAAAAATCTTCTAACTTTCCTGTCTCTTTCGACGTTCTGTCGTCTGCCTCCTGTTGACAATATAAACATCCCTTGCCTTAACATGAACAAAAAAATTTTGGAGAACCTCACATCACATACGGTTGCAAGGGCGGCCTCAAAGAAACTGGGAAGTTCTGTTTAGAGCTGTGAGACTCTTCGCTCCTTTTCTCAGTTTGCTTCCGCTATTACAAAGGTCCATCCGCCCATGTATGGTAGTACTGCTCTCATATCGTGGGGGGGGAGGGGGCTCTGTTCACCCGGCTTTTGGACCAGGTCGAGTAAGCGGCAAAAAGGCTTATAAACTGTTCTGGTACTTTTCAGTTCATTTGACCCTCTATCTTGCGAGGCGATATTGGTGCTTCATCTCTATCCTATAGGTACCGCAGCGCAAGTGCTCGAGGGAACTTTATCACTTCTGCCGTACCAACCGCCTTGAGAACCGCCTTCCGTAGCAACAATAGTGCTGTATGTCTGCGTCACACGAGTAGTGTTGACATTTGGTAACTCCAGCAGTTTGCGTGTGGTGCTTCCTCTTCCACCACCTCTGTTGTTTGGGAATCTCTTCCATCTGCTGTATTTCCTACTGAAATTTAATCTTCTCACTTAAAAGCCTGCGTCTGTGCTCATATGCGTAAATTGCGCTAGAGGGTAACTTTTGAGAGTACTAACACCCCCTCCTTGAATAGGGCTGCCCGTGAGTGGTGGAAGCAGCGAACTAATAAAAAAAAAATATCCTTGAATGGCAGATATGTGGCAAATGAACTGAATCTCACATTTCCTCCCACCCAAAACATCATTTCAGATTATCCCAGAAAATCGATACCACCTTGTCAACATTACCCCAGCTGGAATCATATGGTCGCAATCCACACAAAATTTTTGACCTTTTCAAACTTAAAATTAACACTTTAGAACTTACGTATGTACTTCACACAGCACAAAATCTAACCTTATCATGCTCTCTAACCTACAACTCACTCATCGCAGAATTGCAAAATCCTTCCTATCCCCCTTCTCATTCCTTTCCACAGCAACACAAAACATTCACACCACACACTCCCATGTTCACAGTTTCCTTTCATACTTGTTTCAGTCACAGCGAGTCAATCAAATTTGCACCTTTCAAATACATCCATCCACCTCTCAGACCCTGTTTAGCATGCTTCCTACCAACATATTTATTTCCTCTGACATTGATCATATCCTACTAAGAATGACGATCATACACTTTGCGCCGAAGGATATGAAGGGAGCGGCTTACTTGGCGACACGACTCTCCGAAGGCATTGCATTAGCATTCCTTGCATAGAAGATAATTGGTAGTAGTCAGCCACACCTAACTACCACGTCGGTCCTTTAGTCCCTTCTAGCCGACAGCAGGACGATACGATGTGATGCAATTTTTTTACCTCCCTACTACGTAGTGGATATTATAAGTGCCAGGGGGGATTCTGATAAGGAGTGTTGTCTAGAAGAGGGGTGTGGAATAATGTATTGTATATTGAATACAATTAATCTGGAGGACTAGTGTGGATATGAACGCATAACAGAAAGCGAACCATTCAGGCGCGGTCATCTGAATCGTCATACATACCATAGGCATATAGATGGGTTATATATAATATATAGATATATTTAGTATATCTATATTAATATAGTATTATACTTATAATATGATATAATATATAGTATGATATATATATATATATATATAATATATATATAATCATATATATATATATATATATCATATAGTATATTGAATATAATATAATATTATTAATAAGCAGTGATGGCAATTTTTGGGTGATTTTTTTTTGATTTTTTAAAAAAAATCCATTTGTTGAGTTTTTGGATTTTTTTGAAAATTTTGATTATTTTTTTTATAATTCGTAACGTCACGCCGAAATAACAATTTGCAAGTTTATCAAATTATTAGTTATGCATTGACCTTAACGAATCCAAAAATAATAGAAAAAAATCAAAAAATACAAATTGATTTTTTTTTAAAAATATATCGAAAAAAAATTACACCAAGAAGTTGCCACCCCGTTGATATCCCTATATTAATCAATATATTATATTACTTATAATAAATATGATATATATATATATGATTATATATTATAATATGATATATAATTTATGTTAGATATATATAATTAATATTATTATATTAAAATTAATATTAGTTATTATGTATTATTATTATCTACTAAATTATTATTATTATTATTATTTATTATATGAGTTTAATTTTTTATTTAATATATAATGTAATATTAATATATTATATATATATAGTATAGTTATGATATATCATATCATATCGTATATATTATATAATATATATCATATTATATATATAATATTATATACATATAAGGCTGTAAAGATTCAGGAAGTTGTCAGGTGGGTTCGAACTTCCGGAATTATTATACAGTCGATCAACAATTTTTGATTCCTTAAAGTCTCAATAATGATGAACAATGAATAATAATGAATAGATAATAATTAATAATAATAACTAATTCAATTTTTTTCATTATTAATAGATAATAATTAATAATTAATTAATGATAATAATAATACGATAAAATAATAATATAATTCTATATATATACTATGTTTATTTTAGTTTTTAATGACATGAATTGCTTTTTAATTATTATTTTTATAAAATTAAGTAAATAATTCCCTAATTATTACCGTAATTAATAATAATTTAGTTACAATATAAATTATTATAGTTTAATTAATGTGATCATTTTAAGAATTATATATCTATACTGAAATATCATAATTCTTGTATACTCGTCAATTTTTATTT
>JABUQX010047333.1:0-5000 GCA_015478945.1 Trachelipus rathkii
ATATATATACGATAATATAATATATATTAAATATAATATATAATAATTATATTATATAATTAATATATATATATATATAATAATAATATAAAATAAATAATATATAAATTATAAATTATATATAATATAATATATAAATTCAAGTGACGTACTTCTTAGAAATTATATAATAATCATGGGTAGAGCAGTAATAAACATAACTATCATCTAATATATATATATTATATAATATATATACTACATACATATTATATGATACCCATTTCACAAAATAAATTCATATTATATATATATATGATAAATATATATAACATGATACATATATTGATAATTACAATTACAAAACTATCACAGTTGGTAACACTTAAGTCTTCATAATTTTATATATATATATATATAATATAATATTAATATAGGCTTTGATGTTTATTATAAGAAATATAAATGAATACTAAATGTATAAGTACCTTAATACCAATGATTATATTTATAAAATTATAAGTTAGTTATGTTTATTCTTTAGATAAAATACTTTTAAAGCTATTTTTTCACAATATAAAATAATACTTATCACTTGCATTCCATATACCCTCCATCAAACTACCCTATTCCAATTAAAAATTATAAACATCATAAATAACAGTAATATCCACTTTCACATGTAATGTAATTAATCAAGAATCATTTCTTATTAAATATTTACATACCACAATAAACTACATACATATCAAATTAGCCTGAGAGGTTCTTCCAAATCACAATAAACCAAAACAACTGTAACACCAAGAAAGCTCATCCACATCTAATGTCTGTGTCAAATCTGCTTCTTCATGACCCTTTTGACCACGTTAATGCAAAAAAGAACACTTACCATCGTACAATATATATATATATTATATACTATACCATATCTATATATATATACCACTATATTATTCATACTATACTTATATATATATATACTATATATATAATATATTATAGTATATATTATATATATACACACATATAATCCTATTATAAATAATCAATTACAATACCCTACAAAACAACTATATATATAACTCACACTTGCAGAGAGCTATGAGCAGGCAGAGCCGAGAGAAGCAGGAGACGAGAGATAGAACCGAGAAGAGAGAGAGCTAGCAAGCAAGAGAGAGAGATGAGGGAGAGAACGAAGAGCAGAGAGAGAAGAGAGAAGAGATGACGACACAGAGCAGCACCGAACGAATTCACACAAAATTCATTTTTTTTCAAAATTTTTTCACGTGTGATTCCATATCACAAACCCAGACTTCGAGGGATAGAACACACCAACAATAAGCGAAAACACTATATTATCGAAACCCAAATCAACATACCCAAACAGACATTCCTAACGCCGAAAATTTTCGTTCTCTCTTTTTTACCGGTCCTAAACAAAACCAAAACCAAACCACTCTGCTATTAACGGTGTATTTCTATCAGCCACAAGCCCGTATGACGCTTGCCTAGTCCTATATATTATTATATGAATATGAAGATTATGTACTCATAACTCTCTTGGAATTTCTAAAAAATAACATACTCCTAAGACTTCCCACAGCAGTAACAGGTCCAAAAGGAAAAATTTCAAGCACCAAAATGAATTATAACCATTCAATAGAACAAATACCACTCCTCAAATTTGTTCATAATACAACTAAAACCCAGTACAATTTGATCTCAAGTTTAACATCCCTTAATAAAATTTACTAATTTCCTTTTAATACAAACGCAAACGATCCCCAGGCATTTCCTTTTTTTCCAACAACTTTCAAATAAAATTTAAGACACTTAAATATATATATTAAAATATTTTAAGAAAAACATTTAAAATATTATTTTATTAAAAAGACTTCAAAAATATTGGGTAGGAAGCTACCCTACCCGCCTATGTATAATACCCCACTACCCCCGCCCCCTGCCATCTAAACCTACTATATACTATATATACATATATTTATCCATCCACCAGACATAAACATACCACCTAATACCACCTTTACATACACACAACCAAATACCAACTCCCCCACCATATTCATCTCACAAAACACCAAACAACATTCCAATACTTAATATATATATATACTAATACATCACTACTATCCACCCATATACCCCATCAATTATACTATATATATATATATATATAATATATATATATATATACACCAAAATCGAAATAAATTGTGTTAAAAGCTGAAAAATACAAAATAAACAAAAGGAAAATTCCCAATCTTTCTACATCTCGTCTATATTGTTCTAGAAATTATATTTCGCCCAAACCCGGAAAAGAAACTGAAAAATAATTTGAAAGGCAGTTGAAAACTTATATACAGATGAATACTTGACATAAAAAATTAGTTCTTTGACAAATGAATCTTCTCTTTGAACTAATTAAATACAGGAAAAAAACAAAATACACAAACCGAGAGAACATAATCAATAATAAAGAAATTAAAGAATTAAATCTAGAGGGTATACTGTAAATATAATATGGGTATAGAGGAATCTCACAAAATAATGAACAGGGGCATAATTTAGTGAAAAATTTAATAAGGAAAGAGTTTGTAGAATGAAAAATATAATATTGAAAGAATCGAAACCTAAAAGAAAGTATTCTCCATGCCTATACCAAGGAATGGCTTCAGAACCATAGTAGGGTACCAACATGAAATAGATGGACGGTTGCACAAGAATATTGCTACAAACGTCAATAACAATAAAATAATAAAACCCATTATATAGTTATAATGCTATATGCCCAAAAGAACAGAAACTTACGGAGGCATCAGTGCCGTTGTATGATTACATAGGGTTGAGGTATATGTCCATAATAGGCAAAAAGGAAGCAGATAAATCTGTTGAGTAAATAACCATGAAATAGGAAAGGCAACTACAACACCCCTCATAAAGAGGTCGGAAGACTAGATACAAAAATACGAGATAAATACTGTATTAGAAGTGAAACAGAAAGATTTGGAAATTGAAAGCTACAACCGATAAGAATAAAAGAAATATAATATATATTATATATATATATATATATATATATAATATATATATATATATATATATATATATATAATATATATATATATATATATACTATAATATAATATATATATACTATAATATATATTATTTTATATATATATATATATATATATATATATATATATAATATATATATATATATATATATATATAATATATATAATATATATTAAACCTATTATATAATACTAATAAAACGTATAACAGTGGGTCGTACTCCAGGATTTTTTTTTTCGGGGGGGCCAGACAAAAATCTTCTTATATTTATATATATATATATATATATATATATATATATATATATAATACTTATATAATAAATAAAGATAAATATATAATATATATATATATATATATATATATATATATATATATATATAATATATATTATAATATATATATATATATATATATATATATTATTATTATATATATATATATATATTATATATATATATATATATTATTAATATATATATATATATATATATATATATATATAATATAATATATATATATATATATATTATAATATATATGTATAAATATATTAAAGATTTAATTTTATCCTCTGGATTTTAAAATATCTTGATAACGAAATATGATAGCTAAAAAAATGCTTAGTTTATTTGGTATCGTGTTTTATTGTTTTTTTTTTTTTTCTTATTGCTATTCGTGGTTTTGATTTTTGGTATTTCTTCTAAATAAAAAAAAAAATTTTCGCGGGGAGGTAGGGGGCGGGGGGGCCAATGGCCCCTCCTCTGCCCCCCAACCCCTGGAAAAAATAAAATTGGGGGGAAAATTTTTAAACGCCACTGTAATATATATATTATATATTATAAAATATATAGTATATATATAATATTATATATATTTATATAATATATATCAATATATATCTCACTATTACCACGTACCACACACCACTGTATATATAATAAGAAAAAAAAAAAGCGATAAAATGAACAAGACGAGGTAGAAGAAAACCCGCAAAGCCCCAAAAAAAATCCCTTCCAAAAAAAACAAAAGAAGAAGAAAAAATACGAGAATAGAGAATGAGTGAGAGTAAAAACGTTAGCGAACGAGCACAACAAAAAAAAAAAATTTTGGATCGATATTCCACAACAGAGCAGTAAAGGAGAATAAATCGATAAATCATTAACCAAGGGAATAATAATACTTAGATCCCCTTCGTCTGATAGAAAAGTTATTAATTAATTTAAAAATAAGCACTAAGAAGTTGTTGGAATTAAAAGAAAAAACTGGTTTAACAAGAAACGTATTAAAAAATAAAAGATCTTCATTAAAAAACCATACTATATACGAATGCACAATGTAAAAAAAATAATAAAAAAGAGAATCGGGTTAGTAGGTTGGCCACATATGTTCAACACCTGGAGTTTGTACACCGTTCTTGCTTATAAATAATCAGCATATACAGACCGGGAAATGACTCTATAATGTTAAACACACATTTCACAAGCGTAGATTAATTATGGTTTAAAACAAGAAGTGAAACCACTCAGCACTAGACTAATATAGGAACTTCAATAACTAGATAAAAGAATTATAATTATGGGGGAAGAAGCAAAGATGCTCGGTAATACATCGCTCATCAAATGATTTTTAAATAGATTATGGAATAAGGGTCCGCCGTTCGCCTCCGCGATGTCTCTCATGGTTTACTTAACTCCATTAATATCCTCGGAAAGATTAATAAAAGCAGACTATTGGCAAACAGAAAAAGAACACTCATAACGTAAAGAAAAAGCTAAAGTAATTAAAAGAGATAATAGTAAATTTGAGGTTATTTGTACCCATCAGATATGGAAGAAAGAAAAAAAAAAAAATAAAAAGAATAAAAATATTAGTATATTTTTAAAATATAAAAAAAAAGAAACATAATTTGATAATTCTGT
>JABUQX010047333.1:12500-15000 GCA_015478945.1 Trachelipus rathkii
CACCTTTTTGAAGTTCCCGCCGTTAACGAGCATCCCATATATTGATTAAAGAAGAAGCAAACTATGATTCATAAACTTTGATGACTCATCAATTATGAATCTTTTGTATGTTATTAATGTTATTAGAACAAATAGAATATTAGTTATAAAAAATGATTCATAGTTACTTACTCGTACAAGAATTTCCAATAGACGCGCTTTCACAAAAATATTTACAAATACATTAATAATAATAATAATAATAATAATAATAATAATAATAATAATAATAATAATAATAATAATAATAATAATAATAATAATAATAATAATAATAATAATAATAATCAAAAAATATTATATTCTCTCAACGATGTTACATATTACATTTATCATTAAAAATAATTTAAAATAAAAATAATAAATAGGGTTCTGAGGGGACGTATTCTTCCATTGAGCCAATGGAGTATTTATTATATCTTGTTTCATATTAAATTTATTATTTAAGTAGAAAAATAATTACTTATAACAGTTTATATACTATTATTCAATCGTAATTCCTAAGCTTATTTTTTTTCTTATAATAATAATAATAATAATAATAATAATAATAATAATAATAATAATAATAATAATAATAATAATAATAATAATAAATAATAATAATAATAATCATAATATAATAATAATAATAATAATACAATGACTAATATAATAATAATAATAATAATAATAATTTAATAATAATAATAATAATAATAATAATAATAATAATGATAATAATCAATTAATAATAATACTAATATAATAATAATAATAATAATAATAATAATAATAATAATAATTTATGTATAATAATAATAATAATAATAATAATAATAATAATAATAATAATAATAATAATAATAATAATAATAATAATAATAATAATAATAATAATAATAATAGAAGTAGCTAACTAATGGTAATATTTATACTAATAGTAGTGAAATCAATAATAAAAGAGAAAAACCAATAACTAGAGCAATAATAATAATAATAATAATAATAATAAAAATAATAATAATAATAATAATAATAATAATAATAATAATAATAATAATAATAATAATAATAATAATAATAATAATAATAATAATAATAAATAAATAAAACGAAACTACAGTTATCACAGTTTGGACTTCAAAACTTACATCATGATAGTTTTTGAATATTTTTTTTATTTTATTGCCGTGACTAGAGGGGAGAAAAAATTAATAAGTAATTAAACAAACTTAACCTAGAAGTTACAATTAGTAATAACAAATTTAATTGAAATCATTTAAAAAAAAAAAAAAATTATGAACAATGGAACAATTACCATAACACTTTAAAAGCAACCTTGCACACTTAAAGTTTACATGTAAGTATACTAAAACGTGAGACCAGTACAAACTTTTCACAATTTTAATTCTGTTCCTAATTTTTTTTACAACTCCCAAAACCTAAGGCATTCTATAATATTTTTCTGTGAAATAAACGTAATGCCATAGGTAAGCTTTAATTAACCTATAAATAACTATACTATTTCAAATCAGTACAAAGTTTCTTTTTTAATGATTTGAGCCTTTTCAAATGTCCAGTTAAAGAAGAAAGTGTTTTTTCAATACTTTTTCTCAAATTGTTATAAATGAAAATATCAGATTTAGAAAGATCTCCCATCGTCGACATTGTCATTTTAAATGAATGAGTCAAAGAAGATTTTACTCTCCATCAGCGGGATTTGAACCTGGACTCCGCGTCGCTGAGTTAACAGTGACCGGGCGCTCTAACCACTAGACCATCCACGTTCCCAAAAAAGAACGCTTCAAGCGTAGTTTTTAAAGCACCCGGTTTTCTCATCCCATAATTGCTGAGGTATACATACGAACGACTAAATTGCTGTATGAGTATGACAACAAGGGAGGAAAATAGAATAGAAAGGCGAATATAGCTGAGATGACCAGAAAAAAAAAAGAGGAATTAAAAAGAAAAAAACGGGGAGAAAATATGAGTATATAAAGCCTATCAAAAACAAAATAGATGAAACTACATTAAAATGGTGGGGAAAACTTTTTAAGAAGAAAAGGAGAGCGTGGCTGAGGGAAGATGGAAGTGGAGGCAAGAAAAAAAAAGAGGCCAAATGGAACACATCGAATAGTGGTTGAGGGACTTGTATGGTCTTCTTTGATAAAATGTCAGATTCCCCGAATGCAAGAACTGATCGATGAGCAGATCCTGAAAGACAGGGGAGGAAACAAAGCGATCCTGTCCCAACTAATAGGCCCATGAGTCCACACTGATATATATATATATATATATATATATATATATAGTTATGGTGATAATATATATATATATTATATATATATATATATATATATATATATATAATATATATTATATATATTATATATATATATATATATATATAACGTATAAATATACAATATATTATATATATATATATAGTATATATATATATATATATTATATATATATA
>JABUQX010047333.1:20000-22500 GCA_015478945.1 Trachelipus rathkii
ACAAAAGTTATCAAAATTAGCATCATACTTTGCTCCCCCCCCCGATGAGTATTTTATGCTACTATGATTTTATTTGTAAAAATGTTGTTTACTGTATAGATGCTTCGAGAGAGAGAGAGAGAGAGAGAGAAGAGAGAGAAGAGAGAGCGTAGAGAGAGAGAGAGAGAGAGAGAGAGAGAGAGAGAGAGAGAAGAGAGAGAGGAGGAGGAGGGAGGAGAGGAGAGGGAGAGAGGGAAGAGGTGAGAGGGAGTAACTAGAGAGTATGAGAGAGAGGAGAGATTAGGTTAGAGGGAGATTATGAGTAGAGAGAGAGAGATGAGGAGAGAGAGAGAGAGAGAGAGAGAGAGAGAGAGAGGGAGAGAGAGTTATTTAATTGCAAACTACTTATCTTCTAGGAACTTCTGTGAGCAGGGATCAAATTAATCTGTCAAAAGAATCACACCTACAACAAATTGAGGCAGTTTCAGAGCCCACATGTTCCAAGTTCACTTCTTCCAAGTCAGAAAAAGAAATCAATGAATCATATATTACAGAAAGCGATCCCCTCAATGCTAAATATACATCTACTTCACTGACAACTGTTTTACCTGAGCAACAACAGTCTTCAGCCCCAGAAAACTATTCACATGATCCTGGCAATTACTTTAATGAAATGTTTATGAAAAATATTTTTTTTTTCCAAAATAAAGATTGTGACTTCTCCAAGGCTTCCAGAACTTACAAAAAAGCAGATGATAGATCAACAACTAGAGATTTCAATAAATCACTATTTCAGCGCAAGTTAAAGAACAGTGAAAGCATTGAAAGAAAATGGTTGTTATATTCACCATCGAAGAAATCTATATTGTGTTTTTCATACTGTTTATTCAAACCTTCCAATATAAGCTTATGTTCGCCGAGTGCGATGACAACTGACTGGAAACAATATTCATCAAATCATTTTTAGAGCACAAAACATTTCTCGGTACATAGACAATAGTTTTGATTGACTCCCCCCCTATCTCGCACGAAGTAAAAAAACTGTTGTAAAGTAGATGCAGACTTGCTGCTCCAATATAAAAGAGAAGTCAGATTATTGGGGAAACGACTTAAAAGAATGTCGCAGTTGTTAAAATTTTTGGCATCCCAAGGACTTCCATTCGCGGGCCGGCAGGCTTGGACAACGAAAATCTTGCGGATCCCTACACAAAGGAAATTACTTGGGATGTATAGAGTTATTACGTGAATTTGATCCATTTCTTGCAGATCACCCAAATAAATTTGGAAATCCTGGGAAAGGACACATTTCTTATTTATCAGCAAATATGTGAAATGAGTTTACTGACGTAATGGGAAAATAGGTACTATTAAAAATTATAAGCAAAGTTAAATCAGCAAAATATTTTTTGATAAGCGTTGATAGTACCCCCGACCTATCACATATTGACCAGTTGACTTTTATTATTCGGTACGTAAAAAACCGTGTTCCCGTTGAAAGGTTTTTGAAATTCATACCTATTACAGAGCACAAATCTGAACATTTATCGGAAACAGTTGACATTTTTAGAAAATTATGATATTCCTATTATGGATTGTAGAGGACAAAGTTACGACAATGCATCAAATATGTCGTGAAAATACTCTGGTTTGCAAGCAAAAACACCAAGGAGAAATTTAATTTGGATACCTTTGTACCATGCGCGGGACATTCTCTTAATTTGGTAGGTTTTCATGCTGCTAGATGTGTACAAAAGGCAACAAGTTTTTTTCAAATGGTTCAGAAATTGTACAATTTCTTTTCGAGTTCTACCCATCGGTGGAATAAATTAACAGAATATTTAGGTTCTAAGAAAGTTCTTAAAAGTCTTTCTGAAACCAGATGGTCTGCACGAGCTGATGCTGTAAATGCGTTCCATGGACGTTGCAATAAATTTGTTAACTTCGCTTGGTAATTTTATTGATACTGTCAGAGATAATTTTAATGAATTCGAATCGTCCGCTAAAGAGAAAAATCCAGAAGCTGACTACAAGGACCTATCTCAAAGAATAAGAGCTGGAAGCTCACGTATGACATACTTTGATGGTTCTGCGCCATCTGTACAAGTAACTGGCAAAGAAAAATTTCAAAGTTGAACCTTGTGCATTATAACAGAGATTGGATTCATACAGGGAAATTAGTCAACGGTTCGGTTTCTTATCTCGTTTGAAAACTTTAAATTCCGAAGAGTTGAAACACAGCTGTAAGGAATTTGCTAAAGTCTATCACAATGACATTAGCGCCAAAGAGTTAGAGATGGAATGTATGCATCTAACAGAATATTTGAAAGGTGTGCAGAATAGTGAAAGTAAAGAGACTATAAGTATTTCAGAACTATATCATCTTTTAAAAGAAGATAATATCGAAGACACGTTTCCGAATGTAGAAATAGCAATTAGAATCTTTTTATGCATGATGGTCACTAACTGCAGTGGGGAACGCTCCTTCTCAAAATTGCAAAGAATCAAAAGTGAACTGCGAAGT
>JABUQX010047333.1:27500-43961 GCA_015478945.1 Trachelipus rathkii
ATGATATGATAATATATATGATGATATATAGTAGGTATATATATATATATAATATATATGAATATAATCATATATACTATATAGTATATATATATATTATATATATATATAGTATAGTGAATGTATGAATACTAGGTAGTATATATTATATATATGAGTATTATTATAATATATATATAGTAGTATAGTATAGATTATATAAGATAGTATATTATATAAGTATATAGTTATGATGTATAGTATGATACTATATATATAGAATATGATATATATATATATAATATATATATAGTAGGATATATAATATATGATATATATAGTAATGTTAATGTATATATTAGTATTTATATATATATATATAATCAGAAAGGAAGAAAAATAGAGAAAGGAGGGGAATATTACTTACTACTTTGGTGGCTTCTTTAGCCGTGATAGAAACATCATCAGAACCTCAAGCCCAGTTTTGGAATCGTTGGGATTCCTCCTCCAGGGACAGTGCGAGAAATACTCGCAAGCGCTCGAGTGACTTTGTCAGGGGAGCCGTTTTCGGCACGTCGAGATATGTAGCGAGCTACAGAGTAAAAATTTCTTTATGATACAGTGCATAAATTAAATCAGCTATTAACTATTTGAAATATTTAAGTATATTCTCCATTTTAAAAGACACTATTTTTTTTAAATTAATTAGCTAAACATAAAACAAAGTTACTTGAATAACTTTCTCCTTTCTTCCTTCATATAACATATGAAAGTCAAATATAGTAGCAGAAAATTCTAACCACGATTAAATAAATCCATAGATTTGCATATAAAAATAATTATATTTTTCTCCAAATTGGCATGAATAACAGTTCACATTTATCATTTATATATTTTAAAATTCATTTTAATAATGTATACTATATATCTGATAGTATAGTATATATATATATATACGTATATTACGTAATAAATATATATATATATTAATATATATATATATATAATATATATATATATATATATATATATATATATATATATATATATATATATATATATATATATATATATATATATATATATAATATATAGTATATTATATACTTAAATTATATATTATATAGTATATATTATAATATAATATTAGTATATAATTATTATTATATTATATTTACTATTATATTATGGTATTATATAGTAGTAATATATAATATATAGTACTATATATATTTATATTAACTATATATACATATATAGTATATAATATATTATTATATATATTAGTATATATTAATATATAATATATATATATATATATCATATATTTATAGTTACAGTATATATTATTAATATATTATAGATATCATATATACTATATTATATTCAATTAGTTATCGTCGACAAACTTCATCCAACTAACGATCCATCATGCAAAAAGACTGTATTTTTTCAAATTTTTCAAATCAAACAGCACCCCCCAGAAAATTTTTTTTCTTTGCGAAGTTTTTAATTATTAAAACCTTCTTTTTTACATATATATTTTTATTACGTAATTTGAGATCTACTTCATTTTTAAGTCCATAAAGCCGTTATTGCCTTCTAATTTTGTTTATTTATAGACTAGCTGCCTCTAACTGTATATTGAATATGTGTTGGCTAAAATCCACTTTCTGTTCTCTCCTTTTTTGCAGCTTGTTAGTTTTTCATTTTATTTTCACTTTTCCAAATAAATATTGTCTATTCATTTTTAACTGTTTATCACCACTTCTTCCTCACTCTTATTGATACATTACTAGCATTACTGTCGTGCTTGTATATTTTTATATATTTACTCTCTTTAATCAATATGCTATTAGTTTATAACCACTGTGTTTTATATGACCTTTACAATTTTGTTAGTTCAATACAAGTATGTGACCCAGAATCGCTTGCCGAGTCTAATTTATCATCCTTTATGTCCCGAGACTTTAAATCAGTCTGTTAGCAATCATGCCATGCTTTCATGATATGTCAAGTTATAAGTCAATCGCCTAGTATAATTCTTGAAGTCCTTATACCTTCGTGTTCTATATTCATCGATATCAGATCGATTCACTCATATTTATATTTTATTTATTATAATAAAAATCTAAATATATTAAATTAAAATATTTACATGATTTTATTCACATTTTTTTCTTAAATATAAATAGATTATAAGATGTGATATTATTTTTATAATAACAATTCAGCAAAACATTTTATTATATTCGTATATGAATACGTACTATTTTTTTATTTATTTATATTTTGATTGCATATTTTGTTCATACGTGATTGTTCATTCGGCATTTGACGAACTTTTCATCATTCTAGTAGACGCTTTGTTATTCATCCAAGCTCTCAATTTGTGCAGAACACTATGAAGATGGGTGGTAAAATAACTCTCTAGAGTTCTTTCAGAGAAATTTTAGATATATTATCAACGGCCTAAATTCTATAATATTTTATCAGATTAGAATATATAAAATATTTGTGACGTGTTAATTTTAAAACTAAACATTTAATTATTTGTTACATCGTCGTGCAGTTATTTCCTTTCTGTGTACACATTAATCTAAATCTTTATCGAATAGAATATATATTGATTTTTGTATTTTAATTTGAATCTATTCAGTTTTTTGGAACGGTAAATTACAAATGTTACATATTTATGTTACAATTCACATTCACGTACCTACTTCTATACTATCTATTAAGATAACTATAATAATACTGACTGTTTTGGATCAGAAATGCTATGAGAAATAGGGTAGATTGGTTAGACAAATTACTCAAATTGTAGTACGTGCTATCTTTAAAATTGAAGGTACCCTTAAAGGACTATACTTCATATATGACAAATTTCGTTATAATAATTTTCTGATGAATACTCGTCTTCCATAGAGTGTTTTCTTGATTGTTCTGAATTTCCTTCTGCTTCTTTATTCAAAATTTGTATATTTGAAATTGTATGCTTATAATCCACTTTATAGCTTTCTATCTTTGCTAATTAAATAGCTCTTGCTATGTATTAGCTTTCTAGTGCTTTTCTAAATGTCTATCTTTATTGTTGAATTGATTTCAAATGCTGACGTTTGCTGTTTATCTGTTGTGACTTTTATAGCAAAGTGACAGTCTTGTTCTTTGATTCTTTTTCCGACAACAATTATGATAATCCTACTTTTACTCCGTTCCATTCAATCATATATTTTATATTTCCGCCTGTCAACACCCAAAGAGGAGCAGCCACTTCATTACAAATTCTGATTCTTTTTTTCTGAAAGTTGATCATTCCGAGGTATCTCCTCAATTCTCCAAATTCTTCAGTTTCTCTAGTTTGTCATTTGCTCTACTGTAATATTGAACCTCTAAAAATAGTGGAACATAAGAAATAAAACATATTTATAAATCCACGCTTCTACCATTACTATAAATTAATAAAGAAATTCATAATACGTAAATCATGTTATAAAAGCTACGAATATATACTATTATAAATCTTTTAGATGATATATATATTAATATTATAATATAAGATGATATTATATATATATCTATATATCATATATTATGATTAAATTTTTTTATTTTATATTATATATAGTATACACATATATATTACATGGTGCGTCGCACAGCTTCCCTTGCTAGGGGGGGCAGCTTTAAAATTTTAAGAGTAGTTATACGTATTACTATATATATATTATTTATATATATATATAGTATACGATATACTATTTCTACTATATTTATTATAGATATATATATATATATATAAGAAGAAAGAAGACATAAACTAGAAACATTTAAGAGTTAATATTTATTTAAAAAAATTTTATTAAAACAATAGAATATCAATACAATATGCACATGATGTGAAAATTCACAATATATAACAGTTGCAAATTATTGCATAATTATTAAAAAAGTAATTTCTTTGGATTCAACGCAAATTTATCAATCTACCTATAATGTTTTTAATTAACTATAATCAAGTTGAGTCAAAAAAACAATTTTCGTGTACATTTATCTTCCAGTCCGCTTATAACCTGTTCGTCTTCCACTAGATACTTCTGTCAGTCAAGTTGATCCTTCGACCAGTACTGAAAGAGATTTAATACGTACTGGCTCGCTACATGCGTTAGACGTGCGCGCGTTCAGTATCATAAAGACTTTTCATCGACGGAAAGAAAGGTTAGTCTGATTATAGGACTTGGGAACCATAGACAGTTTTATATATATCTCACTAATCTCTCAGTTTCCATTGTCCAAACTTTCGTACTCAAATTACCATACGCTCCTTCTTTTTATGCCTTCAAGTAGTAAACTTAAAATGATAGCGTATCTTTTCCCTTCTTGAACTTACCGATGTCTATGTATAAGTAAGTTGAAAGGACTTGTAGATATGTCATGCATAAGTCAGGGTTGTTATTCATGATAAGAGTCGTTAATATTCTCAAAGAAAGGTTATAGATCCAGTACGTGGAGTTATTAAGAGCGTCTTCTCCCAAGAATGCGCCACCCGTGGAATTTTGTGTAGTGATGCATGGTGCTCGTTTCGGATGATCTGAGGAGATTTCCTGATACCCAGATTATCCATCCTAATTCCAGATCACTGCGAAGTCCCCAGTTGCGCTTCATCATTTGAATAACTTCTTTTAACACTTCACGGTGAGTTTTTTCGTCAGTCTATGCGATGCCTCCTCCACTTCCACCAATTATGATGAATGTGCATGCGAGGTTTAACGATATCAACGTCTCCCCTCTGTAGAAGACAATTATACAATGACGTAACAATCGCTTTAAAAAAAACATTACGATCGCTAATCATTCCTAGCCATATCCGTGAATGAACAACTTACTATGCGCTGAATTGAACTGGAAAAGCGCTTTTCTTGGCGTATTTCCTTCAATGAAGTTTTAATCATGCATCATTCGTACCAAATGCTCCTTGTAACAGCATCTTTTGGAAGCGCGACTAGTGTTTGTTAAGGACCAGAATCTTGTACTCGAGAGATAGCTTGGATGTTTCGGCGCGCAGAATTACTGTTCTCAAGGAGACCGATCGTGGAAATAATGGTATAGATGTCGTACGTTGCCCACTAGCATTGCGGATTCTTCAGTAGCTGTAGTTTCACCCAATTTATACTGAGAGTTTTTAGTCTTGCGTGTGAATGCCAATCGACCAAGCGAATGCTAGTGTTTATACTATTTCAAGCAATATGGCAGTGGGAACTCCTTCTTTGCCAGGCATCGTTAGAAACAAGCCATTGAACCCAAGCCCACGCCCAATTCCGGGATCCCAGCTACTTCTCGCAAAAACAGAGTCAGCTGCAAAATCGTGCAATAGCTTCACGCAAAGTTATTGTGACTGTGCAAGAACTTTGCAAAGTTCTACAAAAAGCCCATTTGAAAGGCTCTATATGAGCTTCATCGGACATCATGTCGAAGCTAGCGAGACCCTAGATATTGTTCTTCCAAAAATTCAGCGGTAATGCACTTGCTAATAGCTATAAGCACACTTCGCCTTTACCGTCACCATTATTAACTCGATGTTTTTCGTATATGGTAACTCGCAGATAGAGAAAGATGATCTCAATTCGAATCTGAATGAATTAGAATGTGTCATCTTTTCTTACCCCGTTTTCAAAGGTTTTTTCAGATGATTAGATCTCGGACAGTCTATTGACTGATTTTTTTTTTATTTTATTGTCGCAAAGTTCCGCCGAAGCTATAACCTTGGTATCACTACTCTCGCTCAACTCGATGCTGTATCCCTAAGCCGGGTAAAATGACGTCGTACCCAGAGAAATGTCACAAATGGAATATAGAGGATATTATTTTTTAATTTTTCTTCTATGATTCTTAGAATGCTGTCGTAGATTTGATGCTACCGGCACTTCTGTAGGAACACTGCAGCTTCAACAGCAGGTTTTATGCTCGACTCTCGTGTTTGATATGTCTCCTTCAACCGCATTGAACATCTATATTTAGCTGTAAAGGTACATTTATTTACTAGACAATCCTATGACTCTCTGAACGAAACTTTAATTAGGTCTATCACTTGTAAAATAAAATCACAAACATTTGCTCAAATAAAGCTCCTCTTATTCGCTCGGGACAAAGCCAACTCATTCTCCAAAAAAAATTCTAGTCTTATGTAGGAATTCCCATACACTCTTTTCAGTAACTGTTGCTTTTTTCCAGTCGATACTCATAGCAATATGAATGATCCAACGTTATCACTATCATATGTACTCATTTCGTCATTCATTAGCTGTACACGCTGCCTCCAAATCTGGATTCCATATCTTGACTTCTCGTCGCAATGTGCTGTGGCACTGGTGTGTGGATGCTACATAGTGCGAAATATGCAAGTAGGAGGGATAGCCTCTTGTGTAGTCTTAGTGACTGCTCATTGGTATCTTTTCTGCGTATTTCACCAGTCTAACCAATATTATTCCCATTTTATTAAAACGAAGTTTCTTCCCTTTTTGCTAATTTACTGCAATACATATATATCGTAAATTATTATATATTAATTTAATTTATATAAATAATACTATGATTAGTAGTAGATTGAATATTATCTATATATTATTATATATTTATTACGTATCTTATTACATTTAATATTATGCTCATTTTATTACTTTATATATATATAATATAAATAAATATACTTATACTATAATATATTTTCTAACTCTGCTTAAAGCTCTGCTACAATATGCATTAGCTAATAATTTTTACTAACAGTAAACATCGTTAATCAGAAAAAAATATAAAAGTATATAAGCAAACTATGTTCTGAAAACCTCTTTGGATCTTACTTTTGACGAAAACTAAAAATAGTTTTTATTTAAAATGGCTTCTAAAAATAAAAATAATAAGTATTCTTTGGAGTTTGAAAATTTCTAAATGGATACAGATTGTATATAAACACAAAATTTTATTATATAATATTTTAAAGTTAAACACCGTAACGTACCAATGAATCTCTAATTATCCATGATCTATGATGTATTTAAAAATACTTAACTCTTGATGGCGGTGTGTTGAATTTATTAAGACAGTTGTGCACGAGAGTATAATTTCAATGCTACTAACCTGTTTAACACTTTAAAAGAATTTTAAATTCGTTCTTAAACTCAGAAAGTCTAGAATTTTTTTACAATGATGCATTAAACGATCAACATTAATAAAAAAATTAGCCTGAGAAATAATACTCATAAACAGTTTTTTCACAAATTCAAAGAGACATATAAATATAACTTACTGAATGTTATGGTTAAGATGTAAGTGTGCAGAAATTTTTTATAGCTTTCCTTATTATTATTATATAATATATATACTATCTATTATTCTTATTGCTTATTTATATTTTTAAATTTTCTAAGAATTAAGATATGATAGCAGATCTTTATAATAATTTACTTTATATAATTTTACTAAATTTTTATTATTATTTTTTAGTGATAGGCAGCAGATAGTTCTATTTTTTATTTGTCGCTCTGCGTGAAAATTTTTTTATGCGATGCGTATTTGTTTTTGATTATAGTAGATATTATTATTTTAATAAATAGTTTATATAGATTTAATTTTAATATACAATAATATACTATTAAAATATATATCAAAGTAATGATACATATAATAAATAACATAAATATAGTATACTTATATTATATTATAATATATATAATTTTAATAATATATATTATAATAAAATAAAATGATATATATGCTAATTTTAATATATTATAAACATATTATTTCAATTAAATATAATATGTAATAAAATAAAATTAGTATCATATTAAATAGAAATAAATACTTATGTACAAAACTACTATTAAATATATATAAAAATACTATAATATATATGATAAATATATAATATATATAGATATATATAATATATAATTATAAATCATATTATGATTATATATATATATGAAAATTAGGATAATATAATGTAATTAATATATATATATAATGTATAATAAATAGTAATATATAAATAATATATATGCTATTTATGTAACGTATTGTATCCAGGAGCGATAAATCTCTAAAAATAATTGAAAATCGTATATTTCATAATTATAGGCAGTAAATACAATTAAAGTTTGTTTGGTAAAACCATAAACCTAAAACATAAACTAACATTAAACCTAACATAAAACCTAACCAAACTTAACCTAAAATTAATATCCTGAACACTTAAATATATTACACTTGCCCTACTTCCATTCCCCCACCAATAAATATAATATATAACTATAATATAATATATATAATATATATATATACTTATATATATAAAATGTATATTACTTTATAATAATAATAATTACATATATATAATCATAAATATAACTATATATTTTATTATTATAAATGAGCCTAATATATTTCGAGTTTTTAGCCACAATCTTCATTAAATATATTGCTAACCAGTGAGTGCGGGACTTGAATCCAACATTTAAACACCCTACCAACTCTTTCCCCAACCTAAACCTTAATGAAAGAGATTAATACAATGATTATATCTTTTACTGTATAGAATATTGAAAATTCATCATAGGAATATTTGTGCTGAAAAATTATCCAATTTTCCTTCCTTTGCTGCTTGAGAGTCGTTTTCTCGTTCATCATATATTATTAAGCCCAGAATTGCTAAATACTCTCTCACTTGGAACACTATTTGGAGGACAGGCAAAGTATTTTCTTGCAAGGTTACTTAAACGTGGGTAAACATTTTGCTAACTTTCCACCAACTGATAGGATCATCATTTGTTATCTAGTCGTTTTTCTATTGGTGATATTTTTTCAATCATTTGCACTACATCTTTGGTAATGTGTTTGGCAATGTGTTTCTTCATCACTACTGAACCGTAGAAATTCTTCCAGGGAATTGTATGATTTTATTTGTAGAGGTGTTGGTTCTGTACGATTTGTTTTTCCTATTGAATGTGTGAGGAATTAATAGACTTTCGGATAATTGAAGTTTTTCAACTGCAAAACAAAGTGACGATTAACTTTGTTCTGATATATGTTTGAGTATTGTGACAATAGTATGAATCAATTAATTCGACCAGAACCATAAAGTTTTTCTAGCACTAGGTACATTACATATTTTATCCTTTATAAACGTTGTATCTATATTTCATTTTAAAGATGTTTCAAAAGCTTTCTACTTTAATTTTCTAGATTAATGTATTACTTCGGAGACAGAAGCTGTTGAGGCGCAGATTCTTTTGCCATCCCTAATCTCATGAGACTATGTTGATTCAAATTATTATGAATTATCATTTGAGTGTGAGATCATGATTATATATCAGTTGTATCGAGTCATAAATGTCTCATTAAAGGTTTACGTCAGCATTCATTCTTATAAGAATTTTATTCTTATAAATGAATATTCTTTATCAAAATCTCGACCAAATAAATATCGAAGCAACATTCCCGCATGGCAAAACGCGGATTTGCGTATGGATCTTTAATAATGTGCGGATTGCTCCGCGGATTTACCCTTCACAATATCATAATATATATTTATATATATATATATATATATGATATTTAAGGATAAATTTATAATATATATATTATTTAATATATATAATAATATATATATGATATATATAATATATATATATTTATTATATATATATATAATATATATCGTAAAAACGTACTTAACGGCCACCCCGGAACGGGACGTTTGATCAAAAAAATTCTCGCAGAACGCTATAAAGTGAGGAACATACTGGGGGGCAGCGGCCCCCCACTTGCCCCCTCCCTAGACGACGGCCCATTGTATTATAATATAGTATTAATTATAAATAAATAGTATAATATATATAATATATTAATATTTATTATATTAAATATAATATTAAATATAATATATATATATAATATATATATATTTATGATAATATATATATTATATGATTTATATATATACTTATATACTATATATATTATATATTATATTTATAATTATTAGTATTCTATTAGCTCTGTACATTATATTTCATTCTATACTCACTATCCTATACTATATTATAGTATATTATTAATATATATAGTTATAATATTATATATATATTATATATATATTATATAGTTTATGATAATGTATTATATATTGACTAAGGATATAAGATAGTATATATTAATAATTATATTATAATATATATTATATTATATATCATAATAATATATATAATATATATATATATATATAATATAGTATATATATAATTATTAGATATATATAATATATATATATATATATTATATATAATATATTCTATTAATATATTATTATATATATATATATATAATTATATATATTGATTAAAATATTAGATATATATATATTATTATAATATATATATTAATATATATAATATAGTATATATAATATATATATTATTATATATAGTATATTAATTAATATATATATATATTATATATATATTATAATATATAATATCTATATAATATAATAGCTATACTATATATATTATTATATATATATATATATTATATTATAATATATATAAATATATAATATATATTTACTTATTATATTATATATTATATATAGTATATATATTATATATATATTATAGATAATATATCATATAATATATATATTCATATATTAAGTATTATGTGTGTGTGTAGTAATATGGTTGAGGTGTGTATGTAGTTTTTTATTAAATATTAATATAAAAATTAATTAAATAAATGAGATTTTGATACCGTAACCGTCTTTATATGACAGAATGAGTGAAACAATTGGCAGACATTTGGGCTTCCGGATTCTTACATTCCACACTTAAAATTCATTTTTAATATGGGTACAACATTTCTATTGCTAAGCCCTCCTTGCTATTCTCTCATTAAGTTTATTGATTTTCCAAACATGAATATGTAATTGTGGATACATATTAGAATTAATATTGTAATTATATAAATATATATATATATATATATATAGATATTATAAAAAAAGATAATTAATATAGATTTAGTATATATATATATATAAATTGAATTAGATAGATAATATTGAGGTTGTGGTGAGGTGGGAGGGGGGTATAGCTAATATATATATATATAGTAGTATTATATAAGTTTCATTGTTACATTCTTATACTGTTTTTTTTATTTCAAATTGTCTTTTTATTTTTTTAACTTTTTTTTATTCCAAATTTATTTTTGTACTTTATTTTTTATTTAAGGTTAATTATTTTATTTTAGCTAAACATTATACTCTATCCAGATTCACCGGTCTATGTGACACTACAAGTGTGATACTCATGGTATCGACCCAACCCCATCGTCCGAAGAGTCATACTATACTTACAGTTGTTGGTTTGCGTTCTATTTAGGTTGTTTGTGTTGGTTGGGTTTGGGAATCTTCTTGACAAAGTTGTCGCGCGCATAACATTCTGTATATAGATCGGACTATCCATAAAACCCATACTTCACACATCAAGAAAAATTTCAGCCACTAATCTTATACCTTTGGTTCTCATAGTACCGATTTGAATTCCTCACATCAAAATTGAACAGGGAGAAACCAACACGTGGTAAAAAGCTTTTCCATTCTTGAATGAGGCTAAGTACCCCCCTCCCCCCGTTAGAGGTCGCGAAAACCAGGACTGTACTAAGGAGTAGGTACAATAGGCAGTTCAATCAAGGGAACCTCACGTAAACCAAAGAGGGCAGGTTCGTCATTAACCCTTAGTCCACTGAGTTGTAAAACAAAAAAACCATGGTGAAAAAAAAAACAAGGATATTTAATAAGATCCTGTAAAAATAAGTTTCAACTCTGAAGAAAGTTCACTTCGTCACATATAGCCTATAAAAATAATCAAACGTAAAGGTAAGAAGTTCACTATACCTGCGTAAATTTGGTTGAGAAAATGGTAAAATAATAAATTTCTCTTAAACATGAGTCAAATAGAAAATATTGGCCTATTTTTATAATAAAGTATTTTAAATCAATAATACTATATATATAATAATAAATTTATATATAATATATATATATATTATATTGATATATATATGATAGTATATATATACTATATATACAAATAATATATATTAAATCAATAATATTTTACATTAACTTTCTCATTCTAATAGCCTATAATATAAGATAGTATTTATATATTTATATTTATATACTATATATATATAAAAATATATTATAGAATTATATAATATATATACTCATTTAATATATTTAAATAATAGATAATAAAAGTTAATATATACTAATATAGTTAAAATAATATATATTATATATTAAATGAGACCAACACGTTAATTGCCTCAAAAAGAAGAATATATATATTACATTTTTCAACTGTTATTTTTTAATTAAAAAATTCATTTATGGCAATATATTTTTATTTTAACATTCATTTTTTTATTTTATTTATTTATTTATTTATTTATTATTTATTTATTTAGATTTGATTATTTGTGTTCTATTTATTTTATTTATTATATTATATTGTATTCATTTATTTTATTTATTTTACTTTTTTCATTTAATTTATTTCTATTAATATATTCATTGTTATTCATTATAATCACCACTTGATTTTTACTTGTCGTGACAAGTATGGAGAAAGGGAAATTTCAGAGAAAGTAAATTTTGTATTAATTAATGCTAAAATTATGCAATAGTTTCAGCTTTCTACAAACAGATTAAATTTGATTACATTTCAAAGAGCTTACCAAGGGATAACTTACATTATTTAGTATAATTAATATATTTATATACGGTATTATATATATATATATATATATATTATAAATATATATAATTAAGAATATATAATATTGAATATAGTAATATAATTAATTGAAATATATATACTAGTAATATATATAAATTATGATATATCTATTCCATCACATCATCATCATCCAATCATCCTAATCCATCATCCATGCATCATCATTCAATCATACTTCATCATCCTAATTCATCAACTCATCATTCTCATCATCATCATCATTCCATCCCCGTTCTATTATTCATCCATCATCATTGTTAACTGTACCTTGTAAAGAAACAAAAATAAATAAATTAAAAGCAGCAGACGTCGTTAAAGGAAGATCACAAAACATGGATAGATTCTAATAAACTTTCCACAACTTGCAAAAAAACGTCATACATCATAATAGGCAATAAAACTATAGCTGATAATTTCAACATAAAGGTTAAAGAAAGTTGACTTGAAAAAGAGTCACAATGCTGTGTTAAAATTCTTGGGGTAACGATTTTAGATAAAAATGACATTTCCAAAAACATATCATAACCAGCTAGTGGAGCTAATCAAGTCGAGAACTATACGTTAAATACTAGGTCAAATAGAAAATGATTCAATTCCTTATATATTTATATGAATGATGGGGTGAGCAAAGCATATATTATGCACACTATGCACCTACGTATTGTATTGTATTGAAGTCTATGCTAGCTAGCAAATATCTGCTAGTAATTCGGTCTATTTTGACTGGACAAACACGTATACTCGACTGAAGTGCCCACTATAAAACCTTTATTAGACACTTTATACAGCACCTTACTAAAAACTTAAAATATACATTTAAGAACCTATTGAGCAATCTCGTATTAAAAGAATAGCACAAATACTACAAAATAGACATGTAACTTCCTAATATCAACTTTCATTAATAATCCAATCAAAGAAGATTAATCTAAGAAATAAATCCTCTTCTTATAGGTAGAAAAGCTTTAGACAATTCAGAATTAAGTATTAATTACTAACAGTCTATAAGATTGTACCTCAAGAATTAAAAAAATGAAAAATTCTCTATATAATCATTACAATTAAACTCAAAAATGTCCATATAAATAAATACTTAATACTATTACTATATTGCTATTTACAAATATAAAAATAAGCCATATATATAATACTAAATTATTTCTTATTATTACTTGATTATTATTATATAATTTCAATGTCTTAGTTCTGTTGTACATTATTAATTAATATTTATCATTAGCAAGTATACGTGTATAATTTATTTGATTATTGTTATCTTATTATTTTATTATTATGTTGATAGTTTTATTATTATTATTGATTCTATGTACCAAAAAGAATGTCGCTTCTCAAATACTTATTCAATGTTTATTTTCACCATTTGGATTTTTTTATCATCTTATATATTATTATTATGTATATATATTATTATTTATTATTATTATTATTTATTGATTTATTATTAATGTATTATTATTATTAGATATATCTTATTTAGTAAATTTTATTATTATTTTATATTAACTTAGTTATTATAATATTATATTAGTTATTTATTATTATTGAATTATTATTATTATTATCATTATTTATATTATTATATATCTTTTTTATTTCATTTTATTTTGATATATAGAATTCTATTCTTTATATACACCCTCACTTATTAGTACTTATTTACTTATTTATTACCTATCGTTGTGCACGTTTTTATTACTTATCTCACATAATAATAATATATAATATAATTATTGTCACTTATTATTATTATTATACTGTGTATAATTATTAATATACTATTTTATCTGTTTTTATTAGTAATCTATTACTGTTATTATAATTTATGTGTTCTTGCTATTATTTTTAATAATATTATTATTATTATTTTATTATTTATTATATATTATATTTATTATTATATCTACTTCATATTATTATTATATTATTATTATTATGTTTGATTATTATTCATTTTTATACTTACTGTTATTAATTATATTTCGGGTCTCAAAGGACCGAATACTGTGTTGCAATTAGTACCCATTCAATATAGGAAATTATTTTGTTAGGATAATTATTGCTATATTGAAGTTAAAAACTGGACTTGTAAATATGTAATTTTTCTTTCTCTGAATAAAGTTTGAAATTGAAATCATCATCATCATCATCATTCATCATCATCATCATCACCCACCTTCTCTCCCCAAGGACTGGGGATAAGGTGCGTTAACATGCACCGGAAAAACAGAAAAGTTAGAGAAGAATTCATGAAGCAAGGCGAAAAAGAAAGCTCAAGACATCTTACCGCCCCCTTTTTTATACCTTTTTGGGAGAACTTTGTCGTTCCACAGCAGAAAATTCCACACCGAGAGCTTACGCGGGACCACGACGAGACCGCTTTTCACTAGAGCATTATCGTGCAGTGGGGCAGTGCCCGGGGGCCCGGGGGCGCTACAAACCAGACCCTTCAACAAAAACGCCGGCCATGTTCACTTTCCCATAGGCACCCGGGTCCGTGCCTTCGGCAAAACGCACAGTTTTCTGCGTCCTCCGGGATGCCTGACGTGATGGCCAATCCCACTGTGTGTGGCGCAGTACCAACTCCTGAATGCCTTCTCACGACGTCCTCCTTCCTCATTTTTCCTTCCTCCATACTCCTTTAATCCTCCTTCTTCCTCAGTTTTGCGATTCCGGATGGCATTTCTTCTTCTTTTTTCAAATTGGGTTTGTATCTTTTCTCCTCCTTTCCGGGGTCTCCCGAGGGCAGGGTTGATTCCGCACCATCACCATCCACATCTAGACATCCGTCTTAACCACAAACGACTATCTCCATCCTTTTCCAATGAACAAAACCATCTCAAATACTTTCATTTATTTAATCTCTCATTTACCCCCTTCTTCACACCATAAACTCTCTAATACGCTTCATTTTCCCATTTTATCAATTCTTTTCACACTAACACACCCTTATAGATTATCTAACACATTGTATCTTTTATCTCTTTTTCCTAATTATTAGCCTCTCGACTAGTATAATGCACATTAACACATGCAAAAAACACTACTCTCAGGTAGACCCGTTTGGCAGCCTTCAAGACTTAGTCCATATCCCCTCTTAAGGATCACCACCACCTCCTGCCGCAAACATGGATTATACATGGAGATGCATACAGATATAACTTAAATATTAAAACTCAAAACTTTGTATCTCCTTAAACGGGACTGTCCCTTACTCCACAACCCATAACACCTTTAGCGATAACTATCAAACTCTCTCACTTGCTGCAATTCACCCTTACCAAATTCATCCTTCTAGCCCTATTTTCTTCTTGCATTCATCGTCTCTTTCAGATTGAGAGCGCAGGTCGCATCGCAAATCCGATAATACGCAGTTTGGACCTCACTCTCTCCATTCTCCTCATTCTTTCTACGCTTCCTGGCACCGCATCTCTAATTCTTTCATAAAGCCCATCCATATACAAATTGAATAACCAAGCGGACATAACACTTCCCTGCCTCACCTGGCTATTAATATTAACCAATCACTTTCGAACGTTTATGCTTACACACGCTTCACTATAATTCATACATACTTTTTTGAGTCCAATGAGAGCGTTAC
>JABUQX010047334.1:0-5000 GCA_015478945.1 Trachelipus rathkii
AAATATATATATACTTTTTTTTTACTTTCTCGCCCCTGGCCACCCTCCCTTCAGAGTGGTCACACCTCGCTAAGATACCCCGCCTGCCTGCAGACGGCCTTCTCCAAGATCGTTCAAGATTGTGTGATGATATATATATATATATATCTATAATATATATATATTTTTATATATTAATTTTATATATATATATATATATATATATATATTGCATTTAAAGATCTTTGCATTTGTATAATATAATTAGAGCTTAGAGGTCTCATTCCATTGGGAATTAGATGATATTTACTTTCATGTATTTATCAGTACTTTGATTAAACTCTACTCTTTAAACTTAATATCAAAGAAACTTTAATATTTATATTTCCAACATTTGCAAACACTCAAAAGGTTGAAGGTAATGACTATCCTCAATTAGCCTGTTTGTTAATTGCCTTTATTTTTTTAATTTTACAAATATATATAATTTTTATAGTATATATATATAATATATAGTTATATATTATATACTATTATATTTATATATTATATATATAATACTATATATTATATATATATATAATTTAGAGAGAGAACAGAAAAAAGGGGTCCCTGAAACCTCAGCAGAGGATCACATGGTAATTCTGCTGAGGTGTTCCTGGATTACAGAGGAACCAACAAACTATGCAACGCAACATGATCACATGCAGCTGATGTTGATGAAATTTACAGTAACAAGCGAAGAAACCGCTTCACATGTTACAGAAATCGAACCCATTGACACAAAGCGTAGTAGTTAAACAAACTGTACAGGGGGCATCAATTAAGCTTCATCGAATATATATATATATATATATATATAATAAATATATATATATTATATTATATATTATAATATATATATATATATATATATATATATATATATATAAATATAAATATGTATGTGAGTGTATCTGTGTGTGTGTACAAAAATAACAAAAGTGGGAAAAGGTAAAGAATTACTGCCTTTTCCGGGATAGAACCACCGCATGTTGCGAAATGAGGGCAATATGCTCGATGCTTACGACTGAGCTATCCCTCAACCCCAAAAAGTTGAGTTCAAAGAACAGTATTAAAGCAATCGAGTTCCTTTCAAGGCGACATCAGTGATGTCGCCTTGAAAGGAACTCGATTGCTTTAAAACTGTTCTTAAACTCAACTTTTTTGGGTTGAAGGTTGGCTCAGTCGTAAAGCATCGAAGCAATATTGCCCTCATTTTCGCAACTGTGATGGTTTCCAATCCCGGAGAAGGAGTCATTCTTTACGCTTCCCCACTTATGTTTCTTTATTTAACATCTAAATAATAAATTGTGATTATGCAATATTTAACACCTATATATATATAATATTAATTACTATATATATATATATATATATATTATATATATATATATTATAGTATATATATAATATATTATATATATGTTGATGTGTGTGTGTGTCTGTGTGTGTGTGTAGTGTGTGTGTGTGTGTGTGTGTAGTGTGAGAGAGAGAGAGAGATAAATCAAATTTTCCGAAATGTAATTAAATTCTATAATATTAAAAAAATTAAAATCCTAAAACAGCTGAAATTTGAATACCAATGCAAAATATCATTTCATCACTCATTGCCGTATGTCTCCAGTAAATAAATATCCTTACAATTTAGATTAATACCATTAAACCTTTGCATCTGTATTTCCACGATCTCAAATATTCATTTGCATATAAATTAGCTAAAATCAATGAACAATCGAATGCGTTAAAACATATATTGTTGATCGAGCTGATGAAGTCACGCTACACTTGAACTACTAAGCGTAATTCTTTTGAATCATATATTACTAATATATATTTCTTAATAAAATATTAACCAACATATTCAGACTGAGATAAAATTTGTAATTAAGAATCGCATATTTAAACTCCCCTTTTGAAATAACATTAACATTTGCAATTTCATTATTGGTTATCCCCTTTCTGTTGGGGTAGCAAAGGGCTGTGACATGTATTTCTTTCTTCTTTCCTCCTCCCCTAATCTTAAAAAGCATTACCGTAGTGATATACATCTCTACTCTTTTGTTTTTGAGACTGAATGAGCGTAACCAACACGTTCTATACAATTTAATTAAAGAGTTCCCTAGAGAAAAAAAAACTTAGTAGCTGGCGACAAAAGCTGTTCAATGTTTTTCTGCATTCCGTCAACTTTTTGTGCATATAAATAGCAATTTTACGCTGTAGAGTTATCATATATATATCATATATATATATATATATATTATATATATGTATTATATATATATTATATATTAATATATATATATATTTATATATATATATATATATATATATATATATAAAATATATAATATATTATAAATATATATATTATATATATATAAATTATATATATATATTATATTATATATATATATTATATATATATATATATATATATATATATATATATATATATATATATATATATATATATATATAAATATATATATATATAATATATATATATATATATATTGTGTGTGTGTATCTTTACTTAAACCTTCAAAATTTTAATTAAAAACAAGGCATTTGCTTTTGGAAAAGGAAGAAATGTTTCTTTTTGCTCTTAATTATGATTTTTTTTTCAGAATTAATTAAAGCTCTCGGTGAAAGCAAAAGAAAACCATTTTTTGCTTTTTTCATTTTATTTTTCATTTTACAGTTTTTTTTTTTACTTCTAGAATTTTTTCTTTTCCTTTTTAAAAGAAGAAAAGTTGTATTGAATTTTTATTGCTCCAAAATTTGTTCAAGGAATTTATTATAAATATTAAAATAGGAAAAAAAACATTAATTTTTCTTAAAATGAAAAAGAAATTGTGTAAAACTGGATAAAAAAAAAATTGTAGTAAAAAAAAAGAAAAATTGGATTTAAAGTTTCTCTACGTTTTGTTAGGTTAATTGCAATGAAATTTAAATACAATATATATATATATATATATATTATATTATTTTATATATTTTATATATATATATATATTAATATAGTATATATGTGTGCTATTGTATTTTATATATCTTTATATATATAATTATAAATATTATAATTATAATATATATATATATATATATATATATATATATATATGATATATATATATATATATATATATATATATATATATATATATATATATATAATATATATATATATATATATATATATATATATATATATACTAAATTTTTTAGCAAGTTTATTCTTCTTTATTAATATGTTTCCCTTGTGGGAATCGAACCAGCAATTTACTAACTCGATCCCAATTAGTTGTCAAATACGCTATGTTATATAATATGTTTATGTTATATGTCGTTGTAAAGCTACCAACCATTGTGTCCTTCAGTAGGTATCATCGTTAAGCATTTCATATACTTTGTCACCAGAAATTGAGGTTTAAAGCAGCTATACCTAAGGTTGCCAAAAGTATTCATTTAGTTGTTGAAAAATAAAACTATCAAAGAAAACGAAAAAAAAAATTACAATGTACAAAAAAAAGGCGAAAGTTTTATAGTTCACTCATTTGTAAAAATGTTCTACCCGCGGTCTTACACTTGTAAAAGTATGCTAACAATTTTTGGCTTTTGTTGTTCCTTCTGTAACATAACTTACAAGTTAAAACATTTGTGTTACGGAAGTGTTTACTGTTTACAAGTATCGAGATTACACGTCACTACAATTTACAAGCTGTTTTCTTGTTACAGAAAATACAGAAGCGCAAAAAATTTTCTTACAATTGTAAGGCTTGTAATCATAGTGTTATAGGCACCTGGGTGCCTATAACACAAGGGTTACAAGTCTTAGAATGGTAAGAATTTTTTTTACACTTGCCTATTTTCTGTAACAAGAACAGGGTGAAATAATTTAGGGGTGTTTTATCAATACAAAATTATATTGCGTTTATTGCAATTTATTTTCTGTACATCTTGGCCCCCGGTTTATGAGTATTTTCATCTTGCGCGGTACCCTGTTTGGCCCCAAGTCCGAGGGTAAACGAAGGGGGCCTGCCGGAGGTTAGATGTCCTAGACATGCCTCACTCCTTCTGGGAAGCCTTAGATTGCTTTCAGAGGAAAAGTGGCGGGTTTCCTTTTAGTTCATCGTGGTCTGGTGGTCAAACTCTTGCACGTACATCTGCTAGGGTCCAGGTTTGAATCCCAGCAGGGTGAAATGCTTTAGGGGTGTTTTATCATTTTATCAATACAAAATTATATTGCGTTTATTGAAATTATTTTCTGTATATGGTTAGTTTAGATATTGTTATTATTTTATAAAATACAAAAATATATATATATATATTATATATATATATATATATATATATATATATATATATATATATATATATATATATATATATATTAATTATATATAATATATATATAGTATTTAAAATTTCATTGCAATCAACCTAACAAAACAGGAAAATTTCAAATCCAGAATTTTTTTTTTTTTTTTTATTTTACTGCAATTTTTTTTTTTTTATCCAGTTTTCAAAATTTATCTTTTCCAGTTTGTTTTTCCATTTTAAGAAAAATCATTGTTTTTTTTTTTCCTATTCTAATATTTATAATAAATACCTTGTACAAATTTTGGAGCAATAAAAATTCAATATAACCCCTTCTTTTAAAAAGAAAGAAAAATATCTCGAAGTAAAAAAGTAAAATGTAAAATGTAAAAAAAAAAAAAAAAAAAAAAAAAAAAATGTTTTTTTCCTTTTACTTTCAACCGGGAGCTTTGATTAATTCTGAAAAGGAAAAAAAATCATAATTAAGAGCAAAAAGAAACATTTCTCTCTTTTCTCAAAAGCAAATGCTTTGTTTTTAATTAAAATTTTGAAGGTTTAAGTACACACCCACATACACAAACAATATTATAATATATATATATATATATATATGTATATATATTATATATATATATATTATATATATCTATATATATATA
>JABUQX010047334.1:17500-24339 GCA_015478945.1 Trachelipus rathkii
GCAAATTCTTTATATCAACCTGATCAAATGAGTATACTCTATACTGTAACAAAGTTTTCACATTAATAAGCTTTACTTAAGCATCATATGAAATCATGAATATATAGCAAACGACAATACCTTAACGCTTAAACATGAATAAACTGATAACGTTAACAATGTTCCACACTTAACAACAGTAAAGTAACTAACATAACGCATAAAAAGACGTAACCTATTCACACTTTGTCAAGCATGATCTCTAACATATACCTTGTTAATTTAAATTAACATGTAATATTTAACTAAATTATCACAACATGTGGTTACAGTTATCATGACTGATCAATGATATACTCTAAACGTAAATAAGGTTTCACATCAAATAAAGCTAACATGACGTACATGAACTAAAGGAAAAATAATGTACAAAGACAAACCTAACACCAACTTACCACGAATCAACTGTTACATTAACACAAGTTTCCATACTTAACACGCAGTAAAGTAACTTACATTGCATGCAAAACGTAACCTATTCTTACTTTTTTCAAGCATATGCTCTAACATATAACGTTGTTAATCTTACACTGACACAATAACATTTAGCAAAAATTTATCACAAACATTGGTTAACTTATCAACTGATCAACGAAATATACTCTAATACATAATAGGTTTCCCCATGCAATAACAGCTAACAATAGGCATCATATGAACTAAAGAAAATAATGTTACAAAGACAAAACCTAACGCCAACTTAAGCACGAATAAAGTGTTAACATTAAACAAAGTTTCCACACTTTAACACCAGTTAAAGTAACTAACAAAGCATACACGAACGTAAACACTATTTCATGACTTTTTTCAGCATATCTCTATACATATTAACTGTTTAACGCTTACATCTGAACACAGATAATCATTTACGCAAAAATTTATACAAACAATTGTGTTAATTATCTACTGATCATATGAATATACTCTAATGGTAATAAGGTTCCACATCAAAGTAAAGCTAACCATGCGTAAACATGAACTAGAAAATAATGTACAAAGATCAACCTAACAACTTACACGGATCGAATAGAACTTGTTAACATTAACAAACGTTCCGACACTTAACACTACAGTAAAGTAAACTAACAGTGAACTCCAAAAACGTAACTTATCTCACACACGGTCAAAGCATGTACTCTAACATAAAATGTTTAGATTTTACATTTACTGGCGAATATTTAACATTAACTTTTACCATAAACCTAGTGTAATTTAATCAGACAGACCCGTGAGAGTATGCTAACGTAACAAAGATTTTCACATTAAAAAGCTTACTTAGCATAATCTGAACTATGAATATAATAGCCAACGACAAAACCTGACATGCCCTTAAACACGTAAGTAAACCTGTTTAACCATTAACAAAAGTTCCACATCTTAACACCAGTTAACAAGTAACTAACCAATTGCATGCAAACATAACCTATGTCTACTTTTTTTCAAGCATATTCTGCTAACATATTACTTTAACCCTACACTGACGACAGTAACATTTAGCCAAAAATGTATCACAACTTTGGTTAATTATCATACTGACAATGAATATATACTCTAACGTAATAAGGTTTCCCCATCAATAAAGCTAACATAGTAACATGAACTAAGAAATTAATGTACAAAGACAAACCTTACACAACTTACACACGAATAAACCTGTTAACATTAACAAAGTCCCATACTTAACACCAGTAAAGTAACTAACATTGCAATAAAACGTAACCTATTCATACTTTTTCGAAGCATATCTCTAACATAATTAACGTTAATCTTACAAAACAACAGTAAACCATTTTAGCAAAGAAAATGTATCATACACCCTGTCCCCGATTATCATACAGACAACGACTACTATGCTAACGTAACAAAGTTTTTTACCTTTTTTCATAGTAATATTTAACAAAATTTCTCATAACCTTACCTAAATAATTTAATCCCCAACAAATATTATCCAAACATAACATAAACATAAGTTCTTTGAATAAAATATCATAGTAGAGTGTAATAGTTTACCGACCTTAAAGTAATAAATCAGTAAATCAGTAAATCAAAATCACGCCATCTCCCACCCTGCCCCCTTTCTACACCATCCCTTCCACTGACCTTTTGATCCTATTGATCTATTCGATTCAAGCACATTTCGAGTTCATTTCGGATAAACATAGTAACAAAAAACACAGTTCTTATTACAAAAGTATTCAGTGAATATATGCTAAACGTGACATTGTTTTCACATTAATAAAGCTAACATAGCATCAATCTGAACCTATGAATATAAGTACAGAACGACAAAACATGACATGCCTTTAAAAACATGAAATAAGCTGTTAACATTAACAAAGTTCCACACTTAACAACAGTAAAGTACCTAGCCAAGCGTAGCAAAACGTAACACTATTCACAGGCTTTTCAAGCATATCTCCTCTAACATATCAAGGTTAATTTTAACCATTTAACACTATGATTTACGTAGACGGTCGCAGTTTCGAGACATCATTTCGGATACAACATAGCCAAAAAAAATGAGTTCTTTATATACTACCCATCGATATAAGCTAACATAACAAGGTTTTCACATTAATAAAGCTACATAAGCATCATACTGACTAAGAAAATAAATGTAACAGCACTACAAATCTAACACAATACTTAAGCACAATAAACTGTTAACATTAACAAAGTTTCCACATTTAACAAACCTGTAAAGTAACTAACATTGAATACAAAACGTAACCTATTCATCTTTTTTCCAAGCATATCTCTAACATATTAACGTTAATTTTACATTGACACACTAATATTTAACAAAAATTTATCATAACCTTCTCTAATTATCATATAGACCAACGCATAGCTGTAAACACATAACAATAGTTTTATCCAAGACATAACACAAAATAAGTTCTTTATATAACAACCAACGGTAATATATGCTAACGTAACAACGATTTTTACATTAATAAAGCTAACATAACATAACCTGAACTAAAAATATAATGTACAACGATAAACCTAACACACCATACGTGCGAATAAACTACTAACATTAACAAACTTCGCACGTTTGATACGTTTTACTTAACAGCAGTACAAGTACCTCACACTGTCGTACAAACTGTAACCTACTTCACACTTTTTCAATGCATATCTCTAACATATCAATTTTAATTTTTACATCAAATTCGTAATATTTAACAAAATTTAGCATAAACCTATCTAAATCATCATACTGACAAAGAATTTAATGCTAACGTAACAAATTTTTTTATAGCATCAACTTCGTATATTTAAACAAAAAATTCATCATAACCCCGTCTAAATATCATAATCCCCAGCGAATAATTGGCAAACATAGAAACAAAGTTTTAACAAAACATAACAAAAAATAACAAAATTTTATTCTGACATAACTAAAAATAAGTTCTTTGAATAAAATAATACATTAAAGCGTAATAGTTTACTGATTTTAAAAGGCGGTATATCAGTAAATCAAGTAAATAAAACCACGCTATTTCCCTGCAAGTCCCCTACCCAGCCCCCAGCTGATGATGCTATTGAACTATTGATTCAGAGTCATATTTTCGACGTGATCATTTTGAATACACCTAACATAAAAATAAGTTCCCTTTATATACTGACCTACGAATATAATGCTTAACCAACAAAGTTTTAGCATCAATAAAGCTAAAATATCATAACCCAAACTAAGAATATAATGTACAAAAGGAAACCTAACATACCTCGCGTATGAATAACGGGCTAACATCCTGAACAATTCCTACTTACTCAAAGGTAAAGTAGCTAACAGATCATACAATACTCGATATGTTCCCACTTTTTCACGAATATCAGCAACAGGTAAAGCGTATTATCTAACAAAATCCCTTTAACAAAGTGACCATTCTATCAAAGATACCAACATCTTGAACTATGAATTGACACTAATCGTTCCATCAAAGTGTCCATTCGTATTCGAGTATAACAGCCATTTGAACCTATGAATTAAACCGTAGACATTAAGCAAAATCTGGGGTGGTAACGCGGGCTTTGGGCCCTCAGCCCGAAGGGCTTGAGGCCTTAACCCCTCCTTCGAGGGGTAATGCCCGCCTTACAACCCCTTCGGGGGATACCCCTCTCAGGATTCACATCCCTTTCAAGGGCGCATCCCCCCTGGTTTCTCTCGGAAAAGGTAATGTGAGGCCTTTAGATACTACTCCTTGGTTATGAAAACTGTTTTATTCGTTTAAGTTTAGGTACGTTTAATGTTAAATATTACTATGCCGATGTGAAAAAATAAACACTGATTTGTTAGAGAAATCGATGAGTTTTTGTACAGATATTACTGTATAACTGACGATGATAGTGTTAGAAACGTGAGCCTGGGTTAAAGTTTTTTGTTGGGTAATGTTAGGTTTGCCCTTAAGAATTTTGCTAAAATGTCTACGTTTATTCATAGGTCAACTGATGTGTTATACTCGAAACGAATGACACTTTGATGAAGATAGTGTCAAATTCATAGTTCAAGATGTTGGGTATCTTTGATAGATTGGTCATCTTTGTTAAGGATTTTGTTAGATACTACGGCTTTACCTGTTGCTGATATGCGCGAAAAGTGGAACATATCGAGTATTGTATGACCTGTTATGCCACTTTTACCTTTGAATAAGTGGGATTTTCACAGGACTATTAGCCGATTACTTCATACGCGAGGGTATGTTAGGTTTCCCTTTTGTTAAGCATTAATTATCCTTAGTTGTCGAATTATGATATGTTAGCTTTATTGAGTGCTAAAACTTTGTTGGTTAAGCATATATTCGTAGGTCAGTAAATAAAAGAACTTATTTTTTATGTTATGTTTATCCAAATGATACTCGAAATATGACTTGAATCAATAGTTCAATAGATCATAGGCTGGGGGGTGGGTAGGGGACTGCAGGGATAGGTGGTTTTATTTACTGATTTACTGATTTACTGCTTTAAAATCAGTAAACTATTACGCTTTACTGTGATATTTTATTCAAAGAACCTATTTTTATGTTAATGTCAGGATAAAATTTTGTTATTTTTTTGTTATGTTTGGTTAAAACTTTGTTATGTTTGCAATTATTCGCTGGGGATTATGATATTTAGACGAGGTTATGATGAATTTTTTGTTAAATATTACGAAGTTGATGTAAAAAATTTGCTACGTTAGCATTATATTCTTTGTCAGTATGATGATTAGATAGGTTTATGCTAAATTTTTGTTAAATATTCCGATGTTAATGTAAAATTAACATTGGAGCGTTAATGATATGCTTGAAAAAGTGTGAAATAGGTTACGTTTTTGTAAGCTATGGTGTTAGGTACTTTACTGCTGTTAAGTTTGCCGGAAAGTTTGTTAATGGTTTCAGTAGTTTATTATTCGCACGTATTGGTGTGTTAGGTTTGTCGGTTGTAGCATTATATCTATTAGTTCAGGTTAGTAGTGTTAGCTTTATTAACTGTAAACAATCGATTGTTACGTTAGCATATATTCGATGGTTAGTATATATAGAACTTATTTTTTGTGTTATGTTTTGGATAAAAACTTTGTTATGTTTACAGTTATTACGTTGGGAGTCTGTATGATAATTAGAACAAGAATTAAATTGATTAATTCTCTTGTTAAACTAATTAAAAACTGTGTCCAATGTAAAATTAAAACGTTATCATGTTAAGAGAATTGTGCTTGGAAAAAGTATCGAATAGGTTACGTTTTGTATGGAATGTTAGTTACTTTACTGTGTTAAAATGTGGAACTTTGTTACATGTTAACAGTTTATTTGTGCTTAAGTTGTGTTAGATTTGTGTTGTACATTATTTTTTTAGTTCATATGATGCTATGTTAGCTTTATTAAATGTGAAAACCGTGTTATGTTAGCATACTATTCGAAACTGGTTAGTATATAAAGAAGCTCAATTTTTTTTGGCTATGTTTTATCCGAAATGGATTCCTCGAAATGCGACGTAATATCAATAGTGTTTAATGTAAAATTAACCTTGATATATATGTTAAGAGATATGCTTGAAAAGTTGGGGGGGGGTTGAATAAGAGGTTACGTTTTGTACGCGGTGCTAGGTACTTTACTGTTGTTAAGTGTGGAACTTGTTAATGTTAACAGTTTTATTCATGTTTAAGGTGTGTCAGGTTTTGTCGTTGTGTATTATATTCATAGTTCAGATGGATGCTATGTTAGCTTATTAATGTGAAAACATGTCACGTTAGCATATATTCACTGATCTTTGTATAAAGAACTTGTTTTTGTACTATGTTTTTATCCGAAATGATACTCGTAATGTGACTTGAATCAATATAGATCAAAAGATCAAAAGGTCATGGAAGGGATGGGTAGGGAGAGGCAGGGAGGGGTTGGGTGGTTTGATTTACTGATTTACTGATTTATTGTTTTAAATTCGGTAAACTATTACACTTTACTATGATATTTTAAATTCAAAGAACTTATTTTATGTTAAGTTTGCAATATTTGCTGGGATTACCTAATGATATTTAGAGTAAGGTTATGAGAAATTTTTTTGTTAATATTACTATGACTTAATGTAAAAAACTTTCTGTTCCGTTAGGCATATAGTCGTTTGGGTCTGTACTGATAATCGGACAGGGTTTATTGATACATTTTTTGCTAAATTGTTACTGTTGTTTTGTAAAGATTACACGTTAATATGTTAGAGATATGCCTGAAAAAGAATGAATAGGTTACGTTTTGCATGCAATGTTAGTTACTTTAATGGTGTTTAAAAATGGAACTTTGTTAATGTTAACA
>JABUQX010047335.1:0-2500 GCA_015478945.1 Trachelipus rathkii
ATATATATATATACTATATTATAAATATATTTATATTATTTATAATATATATTTTATGATTATTATTAATTATATTTTTTTTTTATTAAATATTATATTATTTATATTATAAATATTATATTATTTTATTATTTTATATTATATTTTATTATATTTATATATTATTTATTATATATATATTTGTTTTATTATATTATTAATTATTTCTATTTATATTATATATTTATATTATTTATATATATCTATTATTTATATTATATTAATATAGTTATATATTATTATTTATTATATTTATTTTATATATATATATTAAATATTATTAGTCTATTATTTATTTATTTTATAATTAATATATTAATCATAGTATTACTATATATATTACACGCATATATTATATATTACTTATTTTTTTATTATTATATATATATATTTATTTAATACTAGTAGGTATTGCTATATATTTAAGGTGTTGTGTTATTTTTTATTATGATATTAATAATAGTATATTGGAATATATTATATATGATTATAGTTGATATAGGATAGTAAGTAATATAGTATATAACTATATATATATATATATATATATATTATTTTATATTTTTATTATTTATATTATTTATATATATTTATATACTATATATTTTTATTTATATATTTATATTATATATTCTATATATCTATTAATTTTTATTATTTATATATATATTATATTTTTTATTATATTTATTTTTATATATTATATATTTTTCTAAAACTTTATATTAAATATAATGTAATAACAGTAATTTTGTGTTCTAAAATGAATATTTTATATATTTATTTATATTTATTTTTACATAGTTTTTTCTAGTTAGATTTTAAGAAAAGGAAAAATTAATTAAAATTATATTATATTATTTATGTTTTTTTTTACTTAATGTATTTGTTATTTAAAATATTTTTTTTTATATATTGATGTAGATATATTATTTGTATTATTATATTATATTATATTATATTATATTATCTATATATTATATTTATATTATATTTATTTATATATTATATTATAATTTATATATAAGATTATATATATATATTATTATTGATTTATAATAAAAAAATATTTTTAGTAATATAATTCAAGTACAATTTATGATTTGCAAAGTATATTATATACATATGTGCTTATTTGCATATTATTATTTATATTATTATAATATATATTATTTATATATTTAACTATATATTAATATATTATATTATTTTATTATATATATATATATTATTATAGTATATTATTATTTTAATATATATATATATATTTTATTTATTTAATATTTAATATATTTAGTATATTATAAATTTATATATTATTATATTATATATATTAATAATTATTTGTATATTATATATATATTATTTATCATATATATATAGTATTATATTATCTATATATCTATATTATATTTATATATTTAATTCATATATATATCTTATATATATTATTAATATATATATTATATATTATTATTTATATTTATATTTATTTTATTATTTTTATATATTTATTATTATGGTTTTAATTATATATCATATATATATTATATTATTATTATATTTTATTTAATATATAGGTTGGCGTTGTATTTAGTATAGGTATGATTTATATTTTTGTATTTATATATAGTTCGCGGTAGGTAGTATAAGGTATAAGTAATATATAGTGGTGGGTTATATAATTATGTTATTAGTATAATGATAGTTTTTATATAATTTATAGTTATATATATTTGTATTTTTGTTTTATATATATTGTATTTTTTAGTATTATATAGTATATTACTTAGTGAATATTAGTTTATGGATATTAATGATAATTATTATTAGTAGTGAGGGTAGTTGGGTTTAGGGTTATTTATATATTATTTTATATCTTTTATTTATTATTTTATGTTTTATTTTATTTAGTATAGTAGTATTGCTTCTTAAATATTATTTTTAGTTATTATTTATTATATATTATTATTTTATATTATTTTTTATAGATTTATTAGATTTATATTATTATTATTAAATTTATTATTTATTTTCTATTTATTTTATATCTATTATTATTATTATTAGTATAATTTAGGATTTAATATACATATATATAGGTATATATATTATCTATTATATTTATATATTATATTATTTTATATTATATATTATTATATATTATATTTTATATATATATTATTATTATTATATATTATTTTATATTTATACTTATTTATTATATTTTATATATTTATTTTTTTTATATATTATAGCATATATATATTATATTTTTTAGATATATATATATTACTGTTTTTAATTTATATATAGTTATAATTATTATTTTTTCTTTTTATATAGAATTTAGTTAATATTTATATTTATTAAGAAAAAATATTATCTCTATATATTATATGGTTATGTTATTGTATTAGTGTATTTGTTAGTAGTTTATATATATTATATAATATTTATA
>JABUQX010047335.1:12500-17500 GCA_015478945.1 Trachelipus rathkii
TATATGTATGTATATATATACTTACTCTCTTTATACTTATCTCATATCTTATATAGCATAACTGCCTGTAAAGGTGATTTATTTCATTGAGTATTGATTACTTTTTTCAATGCTCTATATATTTTGAGGTCTTAAATTTTACTGTGTTGTAGTGAAGGACTTATTTTGTTCCAATTTTTTTCTGAAATATGAATTTATGGCATGAGATTTTATTCATTGTGAGAAATGTTATATCGTGTTACATGTCTGCAGCATTTAGTTTGATGCCTGATAAAGTTTCCTTGCAATTGTCACAAAGAATGTGAATTTGCTGATGACGAATCAATGACGTTTATTGTACTAAGAAACATGCTGAATCGAAGTATACTGTTTCTCCCATTTTTAAATATTAGAGTTTATTACACTGATGACCTTTTAATTATGTATTTCTTTTTTACATATATCAGAAGCAGTTTCAAGTTTATTAACCTATTTGAATGTCAGTGAACAACGAGTTATCAGGTCCGGATTAATTTAGTGATTTTAATAGCATATGCTCTTCTATGGCCAACCTCTCTCACAAGCCACAATCCATATCTCAAAAACACAATAGCTACAGGGAAAGAATACATTTTTGGAATCATGTTAATTTTAGTTAGGCAAATGTAAACAAAATAAAAATAAAAAAAATTGCTTTTAGCAGGGAGCTCAACCGACGGGGACATGGCATATGTGTACAGCAAAGGTATTACACAGCAATTAGGGAGCAGACCATTAGGGAACGGGGACACCCTTTACCGTATGGGAGGGGCAGGAGGAACCACGGCACCCAAATACCAAGAAGAGTTTCGGAGACCCTCCCAGTGCCAGAGTTTGGGACCGAAGACCCACGACTCCTATCGGTGCGGTCTACCTGATTCTTCAGTTAAAAAAACTATAACAAAGAAGAATTTAAATTATTGTTTGGCAGTAACGTATAAAATCTAAATAGGCTTTCTGATCTAATAATTATTAACAATATTTTTTTTTTACACACACACATTTTCACTTTTTCATAGTAGCAGCAATGTATTCCTTTTCTCAGTAGCTGTTGTAGTTTTTGAGATAGGGACTTCTTGAGGCTGACATATATATATATATATATATATATATATATATATATATATATATATATATATATATATATATATATATATATATATATATATATATATATATATATATATATATATATATATATATATATATATATATATATATATATATATATATATATATATATATATATATATAGTGGAGAATTATTAAGGAAAATGGGTGGGGAATTGGGGAGAAGGTATTGGGGGCTTTATATAGGAATAGTAGAATGTGTGTGAGAGAGTTAGGAGGGGAGAGTATGGGATGGTGTGTGGATTGAGGCAGGGGTGGGTAATGTCGCCGTGGCTATTCAATTTGTTTGGCTATTGAGAGTGTTGCAGAGGAATGGTGAGGAAGGGGGGAGGGGGTGGAATTGATGAATGTGAATGAAGGGGAGTGAACATGATACTGTTTGCCGACGATACTGCCCTAGTAGTGGCGAAGAAGGCGGAAGGGCTGAGGTATTTGGTGAGGAGTTTGAAAGATGTGTGGACAAAAGGGCTTAAAATAAATCCAGGTAGAGTAAGTGTTAGTGTTTGAGGAGGAGAGTGAGGGAGGGGGGAGGGTTAGGGGTGTAGTTCTGGAAGAAGTTAAGATTTTTAGATATTTAGGGATGGAGTTGAGTAAGAGGGAGGATGAGGAGGAATGAAACATAAATGACGGTGGAGAGAAGGAGCTAGAAAGAGCTTTAGTGGTCTGAGAGAGAAAGCTATGGAAAAGGGGGATCTATCTGAAGGTGTTAGATCTCCTGGTATGTTTGAAATCTGTGTGTACCAGCAGTATTGTATACTGGGTGTGAGCAGTGGGGTTGAATGCCAGGTCAGAGAAAAAGTTGGAAAGTATTTGAGGTGAAGAAGGGGTTGAGCGGTTTGTGGGGTTAGTAGAAGGAGAGAGATTAGGAGTGGGTGGTGGGGGAGAGATGTGATTGGAGGGATGGTCTGGGTTGGTGAGAAGAGCGGAGAAGGAATGTTAAGGTGGTATGGGCATTTAGTGAGAATGGAGAAAAAGAGAGTGGTTAGAAGAGTTTGGGAGCGGAGGGGATAGGAAGGAGAGGGAGGGGGCCAAGAAAGAGGTGGATGGATGGAATATAGGAGGGAAAAGGAGGAGGAGGAAGTGGGGGAGGAAGGGTGGGGGTGGGCGAGGGATAGAGTGGGGTGGAGGAGATGGGTGAGGGCGAGATGAGAGGGGGTGTGAATGAGGGAGGCTGTACGCACCACTATCAAGCGGGACAAAAGTGAATGTATAATAATAATAATAATAATATATATATATATATATATATATACTATATATATATATATATATATATATATATATATATATATATATATATATATATATATATATATATATATATATATATATATATATATATATATATATATATATATATATATATATACTATATATATATATATATATATCGATGATAAATATCGGTATCGATATATATTTCGATATATCGAAATCGAAGGTCAGAAAGAAAAGTTTTACCGACAATGTTTCCATCTTTATCCGATCTATATATGATTATTTCTTTGTTGTTTATTAGATTTTTTAAGGTTTTGTTAAAACATTTTGGTAATTTATTCTTTCTGTTTAATGTTTTCTCTAGTAAGATTCCAAGAAGTATATCCGGATTGAAATCAGTTGTTTTTCATTTCTATTTTTCCACTCATCAAAGTCTATTAGCATTTTTGGTAAGGAATCCATTGAATCGATTGCAAATCTCATGCTATAATTTAATACTCCTGCTTCAGTCTCGGATAGTTGGACTTTGGATAAGTTTAGTATTGAGTTTTCAGTTGCTATATACCATGGGCTATTGCGAAAGATTATTTTTAAACTTATTTTATTTTCTTCTTATTTCTAGGTTATCTTGCATAACTTTAATTATATTTTCATTATTTGTTGTTTGAGAGGTATCAATTATGGCTTTATATTGCTTCTTTGCTTTGTAAAACCAAAAGTTGACTTCTCTTTCAATATTTTTAATCCATAATATTTAATATTGACAAATTTAATAATTACATCAATAATTTAGTAATCACTATCAAATTTACAATAGAATATCCCAAAAATAAAATTATCTCCTTTCTAGACATACTAATTAATTGGAAAAAACCCACTAATATTATTTTATCCGCTTACAAAAAAACAACTCATTGTCCAAATTACATTCATTGGTATTCTAGACATAAATTGCACATAAAAATAGGCCTAACTGTAACATAAATACTACGTGATTTACGTATCTGCAGCGATCTAACCAAAGAAACAGAAATTAACGACATCATAAAAACTTTTAATAAATTAAATTACCCCAAAAACATGATACTGCAAAAATTTATCACAAACAATCATTATTTTTTATTCGACATGCGTATCACTTTATTTAAATGTACCTGATAAATAATAAACTTACACATAAAATTGATAAGAATATCTCATGATATTCACATTATATATTCCGAGAGTAGTTGAAATTTTTAAGGAGGACACATATCGTACTAAAAATTTTAATAAAGTAGGTTGTTTCTTTATCATTTTGTGATAAATATCTGAAAATTTTACTAAGACAGAGCAGAACCGTAAAATTTTTTAAGAGGTTAAAAAATTTTTATTAATTATACTAAAAGGTTTCCCACAACTAATGAAATATTTAGTGTATATAAAACAAATATTTTTTGAAAAATCCTTTCATAAGACAAGAGTAACGTTACTAATATTTATATGACTACCATTAAATAACTATTATTATAATAACAATTCCACGCTTTCTTCTGCTCTTTTTGAACTATGCCATTTCAAATGAAAACATACATTATTTTCTCAAATGCTTAAAATCCGTAAAAACTCAATTTTAAGAATTCATCATAATAATTTCAAATGTTGAAAACATTTAGGAAAAATCGTACTTTTATAGTTCTTTCTGCCACTATTCTCACTGTAAGTATATTTATGTATTTTTATAGTTCTTCTTTCAGTGGTTATAATTTTTTATTAAAACCAGGTTTTATTCAGCAACTGATATTGAATAATATTAAAGGTATATTATAATAACACAAATATTGAAATTTCATTTAAAAATAATGTTCAATTTAAAACACCTAAAACTATAATTATTCGTCTTTTCTCTGCTTTTTTGTGAAATTAACGCAATTCAATGAAACCCTATTATTTTATTATTACTTTTTAAATGCTATGAAACGCACCCCTCAAAATGACTCACTTTAGTAATGATTACGGACCCTGTATCTTTTATTTAATTTATTGTTACTTATATATGGTTTTTTTACTCTTTTTATTATTTATCTTTTATATCTTATTTATTATTATTATATCTAATTATTTATTTTATTATAATCATCTGGTGGTTGATCGGATAACAAATTACTTTTATTTATTCTATTTTTATTCTTTTCATTTTTATTTTTATTATCTTATCTATTATTATAAATTATATCTTTTATTTTTTTCTTATTTATTATTTATAATTATTTTATCTTCATTTATATTATTATTCTATATATTATTTTTTATCTATGTTTTTTATAATATCTTGTCTATTTACAGTTACATATTTAAAAATTATTAGAATATATTTAAATAAATGTAAAATTTTCTATATTTTTATGCTATTATTATATATTTTAATATCTTCTTTTTTTTTTTATGTTTATCTTTATTATTTCTATTTATATTTTTTTTTTTTTATTATTTTCTTTATATTTATTATACTTTATTATTTTATTATACTTTTTTTTATTATTTTTCTTCTTTTTTCTTTATTATATATTTATTTATCTTTTTTATTGGGTGGGGGGGGGGGATCTGGTTCACATGGGCATTTTCGGCGGGCTACTGGAGGTCAGGTTCGTGGT
>JABUQX010047335.1:22500-26330 GCA_015478945.1 Trachelipus rathkii
AAAATTTTTTTTTTTTTTTTGTCTTCTGTAATGTTTATTAATTAGTATAATGGGGAAGACTCCGATGATTTTTTGTCTGAGTCTTCAGTTTATTTTTGAATACATGTTTGAATACTGTTTTCATACATGTTAAAAAGTTAAATAATTAAATGGAAGCATATTGGAAGTTATTTTTTTCGCTGATTACACTTGCAATCATAAAACTTAATGTCATTAAAATTACATAGCCATGCCCTTAGAGCTAAAGTGGATTATGTACAATTTTCAAATTCTTTAGATCAATTGAGATTAAGTTAACTTAATGGTACTGCTGCGTACTTAAATTCAGCCAGTTATACAGTATATTGTAACATCTTTGATCAACTAAAATTTATGTTAGAATAAGATTATATATTATATAAAAAATATATATGAATATAAGATAATATATTATTCTTTTATTTTTCAATACAGTTTGTTAAGAGATACAAAAATGCAGATTGTTTATTAAGAAAACATAGCTAGATACTCACAGTCTATTAACAACCATTTGAATCTAGATATTTTTTTTAACAAAACCAAGATACAAGATAGTTTAATAATAAAGACAAAAATTATATAGTTCATTAACAAATAAATAAATATTTGTACAAATTTCTTCTCACCAATTTTAAAAAGGTAATAAAATCAAATATTACAAGAAAATCATTAATAATTTCAAAGACTAAACTTTTTTCTTTTTCTTGTTTTAAAATCATAATTAATTAAAGAGACAATTCATTAATTAAAAAATACTCGTATTTAATAAATTTTCTTCATTATTACCTCCATCTCCAAAACAATCAAAAATTCCACAATAACAATACCATTTTGTTCTTTTAGATTTCATAAGTTATATGAAAAGTTGTCAGGAAATGGTCTTGATAATTCAAATGTTTGGAAATGAAGAAAAATACGAACTCGATTCCAAATTCCCTGAGAGAGAGAGAGACAGAGAGAGAGAGAGAGAGAGAGAAGAGAGAGAGAGGAGAGAGAGGAGAGAGAGAGAGTGTAAAAAGAAGAGAGTGGAGAGAGAGGGAAGAGAGAGAGAGAGAGAGAGAGAGAGAGAGAGAGAGAGAGAGAGAGAGAGAGAGAGAGACATAGACTGTTTCTTGGCATCGAAATTTTGTATTTAAATGTGAAAGTTTTTGGCGATATTACCTGCTTAAAGAGGAAAGGTTAACATTTACGAGACGAAAAACTTAATTATTTATTATTATTATTCATTATAATTATTATTATTATTATTATTATTTTATTATTATTATTAATTATTATATTATTCTTATTATTCTTATTATTAATTTTATTAATTATTATTATTATTATTATTATTATTATTATTATTATTATTATTATTATTATTATTATTATTATTATTATTATTATTATTATTATTATTATTCATTATTTTATATTATTATTCATTATTAATTATTATTATTATTATTATTATTATTATATATTATTATTAATTATTATTATTTTATTATTATTATTATTATTTATTATTATTATTAACTGTGATAGCGTAGTAATAGTAGCAATATCATTGGATTCTCTAAAAGAAGAATTTTTAACGCTTTACCTTAAGAAATAAAGATAACATACCATATCAAATAAATCTAATTTAACTCTTGGCTTAATAAAATTAGCTATTCTATTGTATATTCTCATACCTCCATTTTCCGGAATTACGAGGGTGAAAAGGAACATACGTGTATGACTGCAATACCTTGTTTGCAATTTCAATAAAAAAAGAATGAAACTCCTCATTAGAAAAATATTTTATTTATGTTAAATAAAGTTTTAAAAATATCATTTTTAAATTTTTTTTCTGTTTTGTCTAACTTTCTCTTATAACTGCTAATCACAAAAAAGATTAGTCAGAAATAAAATATTTATATATGTTGCTATGAATTTGTCAAACAATAATACGACTTAAGAAGGGCTGGCACTAACTTGCTACAAATTAACTATTTTTAAACTAGGGAAATTAAATTACTTTAAATAATCAAAGTGAAAAAGTATAAATTAGACGGCTTAAAAAATCAGCGTGGAAAGTTTTACATGTTGTCCTTAATAAATTTAAAACTTTGAGCTTCGAAGAATATTTCATTTTGCACCAGTTCAATCTCGTGTTACTCTTATGGTGGAAGATATTAGACATAGCATGTTTTAGACTATTACTTTAAGATTACCATGTTGGAGAGCTGCAGAGTTGCCATGCAAATTTTTTTGCTGGATCCTTAATTTTAAAATATCCGACTACGGTTCCCGGCTTTGACAACAGAATTTTTAAGTTTTCCGGCTCCGGCTCCGGCTCCGGCTCCGGCTCCGGCTCCGGCTCTGGCTCCGGCTCCGGCTCCTGCTCCTGCTCCTGCTCCTGCTCCTGCTCCACAACCTTGTTATGTTGCCCATTTAAAGATGTCCATTAATAGAATGAGTAGTTAGTATCAGGCATATTCGATCCTCTTCCATACTTATTTGCTTTAAAAAAAATAAATAGAAATATTGCCTAAACATAATTACTACAAATCGATCCAATAACCACTCTCATGCGAGACGAGTACAAAACCTGTAGCCCTATTCTAACTTACTATGTAATTGGATTTGAAAAAAAAAAAAACAAACAAAAAAAATTTTTTTTTATTTATAATAGCATTGGAATAATATAATTTTGAATGTATGTTTTCATGGAAAGGAAATCTGAATATTTTTAATTTCAATTATTATTATTATTATTATTATTATTATTATTATTATTATTATTATTATTATTATTATTATTATTATTATTATTATTATTATTATTATTAATATTAATATTATTATTAATATTATTGTATTATTATTATTATTATTATTATTATTATGTGTGTGTGTGTGTGTGTGTGTATATATATTTATGTATTATTATTATTATTATTATTATTATTATACATAAAAAAAACTTTTGAAACTAAGATAATAGTGTCATTTAAAATTATTAGGCCTGCCTTGATTTAGCAATTTTTTTAGTATGAAATTAAGGCCAAATGTGTTCGACTTGTTAGAAATTGCTAAAAAAAATCAATTTTTTTTTTAAATTTAAGAAGCAACAAAATTTTTTAGTCGTTATTTTGCTTATAATAATAATAATAATAATAATAATAATAATAATAATAATAATAATAATAATAATAATAATAATAATAATAATAATAATAATAATAATAATAATAATAATAATAATAATAATAATAATAATAATAATAATAATAATAATAATAATAATAATAATAATTACTAAAAATTACTATCATATGGCTTCGGGGTTTTCTTGCCAATCTGGTACGAAATTCAACTATAAAGTTAATTTAACGTCTTATTCTAAAATCCATTCTAAACTCTTCTGTTATATATATACCGTAAAATAGAACACATTTTTATTCTTGTTCTTTCGACGAAATTAGCAGCACAAGGGGAACAATGTTCATTTCAGATTTCAGGCAGTGACCTTCTCTTTGTTCTTATGAATCATTTGGCGAATTCACACAATGTTTCTCTATTTTCAATAGTTTTGAGAAGTTAGTTCATTTTCCTCTTCATATTTTTTATCCTTCCTGAGATGAAGCTAACAATCTATTCTCAATTTGTTACTTGTGGCGTAAAACACTGGGAAGACACATTAAATAATTATTTCAAAAGTTATCTTAATTTTTCCTGCTTCCAAACCCATCTACAAATACTGTCAAAATCCCTCCTGCTCCAAGTTCCTTCAACTACCTACATTTCTGTATATATATATATATATATATATATATATATAT
>JABUQX010047336.1:0-2500 GCA_015478945.1 Trachelipus rathkii
AAAATTAAAAGTATTAGTATATAATAAATAAAATAAATATATATATTATTTATATATAATATATTATATATATTATATATATATATATATATATATAGTGTTGATCCAATTTCTATGAGCTGGGAATTTTAGTGTTATATTATTGTATGTGTTAGTTTGTTATGTATTTTAGGTGTATGTATGTGGTATTATAGGTGAGTATGTGTATTAGTATTATAAAGTATATATATTAAGAATTTAGCAGAATAATTAAGATATTAGCAGATATTTAAGGGTAAGTTTGATATTATATTTAATATTTATATATATTATATATATATTATATAATATTATATATATATATATTATATATATATATATATGTATATATTATATATATAACTTGCAGCCCCTCATGCCAAGTTTACACGAGCCGCCACTGTATATATTATATATACAGCGTATATATATATAATATATATATAATATATATATATATATATAATATATTATATATATATATATATATATATATATATATATAAATATATATATATATAGGAAGTATTATACATATATGTTATATATACCTATTATATATATAGGTATTATACATATTATATTATATATATATATATATATTAATATATATATATTTATATATATATTATATATATATATATATATATATAATATTATATAATATTATAATATATATATATACTATTATTATATTATATATATAAATAATATAGGCTATATATATATATATTATATATATATTATATATCTATATATATATATATATATATATATATAATATATAATATATATTTTATTATACTATATATATATATAGGCCTATATATATATATATATATATATTATATATATATATATATATATTATATATATATTATATTATATATATATATTAATATATATATATATTATATATATCAAAGGTGGCCACCGTTAAAATAGAAAGTTAACGTCGTTAAATCTTAATCGTTAACAAAAAAATTAACGGAGTTAATCATTTAAGCGTTTATCGGTAAAGAATGTAGCGGGAGTTAACGTTAATCGTTAACGTTAATCGTCTTCAAACAATAATAATAATAATAATAATGAATAATGACACATAAATATAATAAACATAATAAGGATAATATATAATAATAATATAATAATAATAGATAATAATAATAATAATATCGTATAATAATAATGAGATCCTAATATAGTATTGTATCTTAATATTGGTAGTATTGTGAATAGCCTTAGTCTAGCTTGGTTAGATGTATGTGTGTGCAGGTTGGTGATTGTTTGTAGTGTATTGTTGGTGCAGCTATTGGCAAGATGTTGATCTTCTGTTGCGCTCGCTTGCTCGAACATGGTAGTATTCTTGCTCAGAGGAGCGATATGAATGTTGATGGCCGTTTATACGAATTAATATCTTGTTATAATAGTTCAGTGTAATTTTATTGTAAATAATGAGGAGTGAGTGAGCGAACTTAAGGTTTTAAATTGCAATATGATTTTTATTCGATTCTTTGGTTGTCGTTTTGTGAGTATGTAATTTAGCAACGGGTCTTATTTAGGGCGCTGGATTAGTGCGTTATCTTTGATGCTATCTTTTTCACATACGTCTTGTCTTCAGGGTTCAATAGACAATTCTGTTCAGTTCAATGTGTGTAGGCACGAAGCATATAACGGTGTAGTAGTGGATTATAGTAGAGTGTTTTGTGATTGTTCGGGACTAACAGTCACTATCTTTATTCTTAAGCAGAAGAACTATAAGAAAATGAAGAAGTACGCATAAGAGGCTTGCTTGAATGGGATTTTTATAACGGGATAATAGACGTGGTAAGAATTAAATATATTTTTTGAGCCATTGAGAGGAGCGTTCAGGTGTAATGATTTCGTGGTGAATACTTATAAGATATAGCTTGTATTTTGTTAAGGTTGCGCTGTTTGTCGAAATCGAATCTAATACAATTTATAATCTGATAAGAAAATATTTTATAAACTTGTAAATTAAGGTAACGATTAACGGATGTATGGGAAAATTTTAACTCGTTAACGTTAATTCACAAATGTAAATCGTTAATAGTCCGTTACTTCTTATTTTCGAAATTAACGAAAGCGTTAAAAGTTAACGAAAAAATTAACAAGTTAATTAACGGATTAACGCTTTAAATCATAAAACGACTTTGTATATATATATATATATTATATATATATATATATTATATATATATTATATATAATATATTATAATATATTATATATATTATATATATATATATATATATATATTATATATATACATAAACGTTTTACTACCATGGCTGCTATCTATATGGGACATCAGTAAGATCTTTCTCCTGCAAATATTTGTGGGTAAAAGAAGGAAACTTTTCAATGGACAGGGAAAATAAAATTTACATTTACTGCTAAAGAAAATAGTGTAATAAATAATTTATAAAGTAAGGTTAGGTAGGTAAGTAAGTAAATAAGT
>JABUQX010047336.1:15000-40000 GCA_015478945.1 Trachelipus rathkii
GATACAGGAGACTGTAAAACTACAGGGGAATATCGATTTTGGACTGCTTGGCAAAAACATATTGAGAGAATACTAGAGAGAAGCTAAGAATGGTAGTAAAGTCAGACTGCGAGGAACATTGCACGGATGACAGAAAGAACAGCAGCACACGGATCTCTTGTACGCCTTGAGATTACGTTAGAATAGGTATGGGAATATAATAAACGATGCATATATAGCTTTCATAGATCTTAGGAAAGCTTTTGATTCAATGCCTAGGGAGAGACTGTTGGAGAGTGTTAAAGAGAAAATAATGCAGTTGATAAAAAGTGAGAGAAAAAAAAAAAAAAGCTTGGAGAGTTTTGTATAAGAATAGTAAATATAATATAAGAACATAATATGAGAATAAGGAATGGTTTGAGGTGAGAAAGGGAGTCAAACAGGAAAACATGTTGTTGACCAGTTTTGTTTTTTGTAGCATATCTGGATGTAGTGATAAAAGGTGAGAGAGGATATAGGAGATTTGGACTGTGATATTTTTGGCATATGCGGATGACTTGGCGGTGCCTTGCTGCTAAGAGGAAGATAGGCTGCGAGAGGTAGTGACATGTTTTTTGCGAAAGATTCTTAGAGAGGCCAGGTTTGCTTTGAAGCATTACAGAAAAGACGGAGATCATGGTGGTCAGCGAGAAGAAGGAGGGGAAGAGCTTGATAGTGGATGTTGGAAGGACTGAGATCAAAGATGAGTGGGAAAAATGTAAGGCTTGGGTGAAGTATTTTGGAAGAGAAGGAGAAATGTACAAAAGATAACAAGGAGGAATAGCTTCAAGTATTGGCGAGCTGTATAAGCAGTTTACCCATACTGAAAGATGAAGCTGCATTCAAGTATTATTCCTTCTTCTATTGCGTGTCTTAAAATTTTTATCCCGTTTTCTTTTAAAGGGATAAATTAATTTTCTTTTTGCATAGTACATTCATTTGACTATTTTTTTTTTTTAATTTCAATGTATGACTTTTTTAAATATTGTTTTAATGTTTTTTATTTAATGGCGAGACTTAAAAAGTTTAATAGATTTCGATTCTTATATGAGAATTAAGTTTTTAAAACCACACCATTTTTATAACTGTTTTTTAAAAAGTCATTATTACATCAGTCAGTATTACGTTGTCAATTATCACGTCATAGTGATATCACGTATGATCTTGTCGACATCACAATATTGATAAGTTAGCTTTACCATCATCAATATTCCTGTCGCTAGTTGCATTGCATATGTGTCCCTTATGCAATTTTATATGTTATGAATTGCTGTATCTCTCTCTTGCTTCAACCAATCACCGATACCGTTACCAATATTTCATCATTCATCCTTTCTGCATGTCCACGCGCATGTGCTTTCATGTGAAACAAATCATCGGGATTTAGTTTGTTTTTTTCAAGTTTTTTATCAATGGCATGGTCCTTACAATACGCCAAACCAACATGGAGGTCCAAATAATGCCGTAAACTTATTATTTTTACTCTCTCATAGAATAATTACAAACAAATAAAGCTTTACTAGAACTTGAAACTTCCTAAAAACAAACAATAATAAATGAACTACTACAAAACAAAATAATAATTAAATTTCAATGTACGGATGCATATATCAAGCTGATTTATCAACCTTATCCACCCTTTCTGTGAAAAATAAAAAAAAATCAATTATCCTCACCCCTCTTTAACAAGCAGCTGACTATGGTACCAAACTTTTGACGTCCCAATTTACCCCAAATATTTATAGATTAGTTAGATAAATTTTCAAGACTTTAACGCTTCTTCGCCTTGTGACGAATTATACGATTGAAACCGATGTAACAGAAATGTCTGAGCATTAAAAATTTTTAAAATTTTATTAATTTCATATTTACTTCTTCCTTCTCTTCTTCCTTCTACCGAATTTACAACTATTTCCAACTATTTTCAATATTTTATGTTAATTCAAAAACACAAAACATTTTTAGTTACTTTAGTTTCAAGTACTCACTACCTAATTTTCAGCGAAATTATATGCACGTTTTAACCCTTTTCCCAATTATTACGATCTTTTAATCCCATTGTATGGTGCAACATTGCTCATTGTGCTATATTGTAATAGATTCCTCAACTGTATAGGTCTCGCGCTCTTTTGGTGTTGCTTTGAACCTTTTTTTTATACATATTTTAGCTTACTTTCCTCTTTTATCACTTTTCAAGCATACAGACCCTCTTCATTAATTCTCTTTTAAGTTCTTTTTATTCACATTCTAACGAGCTGTTTTGTTAACATTTTTACCCCACACCTTCAGTTGTTTTGATTATATGTGCTCATCTTCCTTCCAATCTTTTAAGAATATAACATCATGTATATCTTCTTGAAAGTTTTTTTGGTTTCATATACAGTCTCATTGTTTCTTTGCCAGCTGCTCTGTCTAGACGTAAAGCGTTACGGTCATTCCTAATAAACTTTGTAGGAAAAAGTTTAGAACATTCTTTATTTTTCCTGTTTTTCTCACTCCCTTTGACATTATTATATTCAACAGCAATGTATCTGAAATTTCCTGCTTTTTGATATGAAGTAAATTCCTTCTCCTACAGTCTTGATATCGTTTCTTGTATGGCCTCTTAGATTTTCCCAATAGTACACCAAATTTTTATATATATATTATATATATTATATATATATATATATAGTATATATAATATATTATATAATAATATATATTATATATAAGATTTAAAAGAGAAAAAAGGTTTCTAACGTTGTTAGAACTTTTAATCGGCGAATAAAACCAGTTTGGGATGGCGTAAATAGCAATACAGATGCTTTTAATTCAAATTTAAGCAGATTATAAATTTTAAATATCTGTTTTGTTTAGAGTATTTCCTTCTATATATATATATATAATAATTTTAATTAAATAAATAATATTAATATATATATATATAATATATATATATATATTATATATATAGTATATATATTTGCAACGTATTGGTTTTAACATCGCGAAGAAAATTGTGAAAACTTAATGAAGAAAGCTTATGTCTTGCAGTGGACAGTTTTTGCTATTAATGATGCTGATATATATATATAATATTATATAATATATATATATATATATTATATTATCATATATATATATATATATATATATATATATATAATAATATATATATATAGGTTATATATATATATATTATATTATATATATATTTATATATAGTATTATTTACCATATTATATATATAAAAATTTTATTAACATTACATATTTTCATATATACATATATATATATATATATATATATATATATATATATGATATATATATATATATATATCCTCTCATCACTTCCCACAGATGTGGGGTAGAGTGCGTAACATGCACGGAAATAGGATAGTTAAACAGAAGAGCATGACGTAAGTTGAAAAATTCACCCAAGAGCTTAACAAGACTACAACGAACCTTTACTGTAATATCTCGTCAATGTGATGTGTTAAACCCTTGGGCCAGGCCCAATCATACCCCCTGAGTCGCAAAACCTTGCTATTTCATTTGTATATGCAAACCTTTCTCTGCGCCTCTGACAAGTCCAACACCATTTCCTCTGCAACCCCTATATCTAATTATTTCATCATCCATCCATATGTAAATTAATAGCCGAGGAAATATGACAATTACTTTCCCAACTCCACTATTGAAAGTAGTACCAGGGCCGCCGTAGCAACCGTTAGGCTTAAGAGACGGTTCCCCAGCAACGGAAGTCTTAGAGACATCGCATCCCCCTCAAATTTGGTATCACCCCCTTTTTATGAGGTAACCTAGTCGTAGAAGAGGTTACGTACCGTTGGCACCCCCCTTTATAGTGGTGCTGACCGCCAAGTTGGTTATGGTTAGTTAGACGGTAAATAAGCTGCCGAAATGACTCTAGGGTGATAATTGTAAATATATATTTTAAAATATTCTATATATTTTAATAATAGGTGGATTTTTTCATTCTTGCTTCTTTATTTGTCGTATCGGGCTGAAATTCGTTTATACATATAGACGTTTTGTGTCACCTATCCGTAGACGCGGTTACATGTGGCTGCTCACCCCTGAAGGGGATTCCTTTTGCCCCTTAAAGTTTTAGAATCGCCTTTTTATGGGTTAAAGAGCTCATCAAAGGGTTGAAATTTGGCGCACTTATAGGTTACGGAAGTTTTACTTTACGCATTATGCTGATTCGATCTTTGAGGAGGTATATATTTGAAGACGTCATATCCTTTTCGCAAATTTGGTAACTCTACCTTCTTTATGGCGTAGCATCATCGTAGGCGAGTTTAAGTCCCCGTGATTGTCGCTGCGTTTTCGCCGGCTCAATCTCTGAGGAAGGTACATTCTTAGAGACTCGTATCCCGTTCATATTTGCAACCCTCATTCTTAAAAACATAAGCTTCGTCGTAGGCGATACTACGTCCACGTGTGTCTTTTTTTTAAGGGATTGTTGAGTCCCCCAAACTTGTTTTAGACTAACTCCGCCTTATTACTCATCTTTATATGCTCGTCTTTATTTACTCAACTTTATTAATCGTGTTTCATACTCGTCTTTTCTTTGGTTTATGACCCTTTTTTCGATGCCGGATCCATTACAGTGCTCGGTGCGATGGTGAATATGACTATATTCCTGATGTTCAAAACTTGCTTTTAACTTTGCGGCAATGTATGTTACTATCAAATGTTGGTAACGAAATTGGAGTGAAGGTAATGCGAAAGCGAAAGTGCGCCGCGCCCGGCGGGGGCGCAAACGCGGTGCAACCCCGCGCGAAATATTCGCAAATATATTTATTTTTATTAAAAATATCATTGATCAATAGAATCAATCAATCAATCACACACCCCTACCTAAATTTCCTTGTCAATTTGTGATCTATAGATTAAGCGATTGGCTCATATTGAAACACATTTTGTATAAACGAAAGGTAGAATAAAGAACTGGTGAAAAATAATTATAAAAACATTTGATGTTTTTATTAAAAGATATCAAACAAAAGAATACAAATATTAACCAGCACACAAGCACTCTCCTCCCCTGTGATCCATTGATTAATTGATTACAGTCATATTTGTATAAACTTAACGTATAGCATTGCATAAAAGTATTATTATTAAAAATAATTTGATGTTTTTTTGATATATTCTCATTAAAATATCAATCCAACACTGTGTGTCATCGCACAAAGAAAAAGTCTTCATTCGGGAGATGATTGCGGAGTGTTATTTTCTTCCATTAATTCTTATATATATATATATATATATATATAATATTATATTATATATATATATATATATATATATATATATATGATATATATATATATAGTATATATATATTGTAGTTAAAATAAGCTTCCTTTTTTTATAAGAAAATGCAAAAAGCTTTTACTTTAAAATATTTTTATCACATTTATATTTTTTAACCATATGAACAAATGCGTATACGAATAAAATAAAGCTAATTCCATCCACAGACATCTTGGTGATTCTCCGGTTGGAAATGTAACATATCTCCAGATATCTCATTTCTTATAGTTGTTATATATAGTTGATCAAACTCTTCTTTGAACGTTCATCTAGGCCTTGATCGGATAAAGTACGTATGTCAGCAGAAATTTTTAAATGTATCAGGAAGGAATCTTTCACTTAAAAATCGTGTTACATTTGACGACAATGTTCAAGTTATTTTGCTTGTTTCTATAATTTTTGCTTTATATGAACCATCCAGTATAGGAACCATATTATAATACTTTAATGTTATTTCAAAGTATTTGTAGTCTCATTTCCCTCTTTCTGACGAACGTATCTTATGACCATGTACGTTATCAGATACAAATACAATACGCTTTTTATCAGGATCACGATGTTTTTTAAAATAAATCCAACACCGTTGAATATATCTATAAGCCCTATAACTACACCTTTTTTGAATGTTATACATACGCTGCTTACGTGAGAGGGTCAGATCTTCATGGACCTGTGTTATTCACCGTAAAGTTCAGTGATGTCATAAAACATCCTTGATATATATTATTATATATAATATATATATATACAACATATATTTTACATGAGATATCATAATATATAAAATATATATAGTATATATATATATATATATATATATATATAATATATATATATATATATATATATATATATATGGATATAATATATTATATATTATATTATATATTATATATATATATTAGTATATATATGATATATATATATATATATATTATATATATATATAGACTGCCATATTATATATATATATATACAACAATGGTGAAAATAAAGATTTGCAGTTCGTATAAACGTCACATTACATTTAATATATATATATATATAGTATATTATAATATATATATATATATATTAGTATATATTATATATTAGGTTTATTTAATATTATATCATATATATATATATATATATATAAATCAGTAATGTTCGGACGTCGTAAATAAGATAATAAAGATATATATAGATATATAATAGATATATTACCAACAATAAAACATCCAATTTCAGTTATGGTATGGGGATGCATGTCAGCATCAACAGGGAAGACTGCATGTCGTGGAGAAAATGATGAACAGTGATCAGTATCTACAGGTTTTAACCAAGAAAATGATCCTAGTACCAAAGATATGTTTGGAGAAGAAGAATTATTATTTCAAGATGATAATGTGCCGTGTCATAGATCGAAAAAGGTTCTTAAATGGTTGCAGGACTAGCAAATCTCACACATGGATTGGCCAGCTCAGAGTCCAGATCTGAATCCTATTGAAAATCTCTGGTTCAAAATTGGGGTCATTCTCTCTAAAAACAAACCTTCAACAAAAAACGAACTTATTTCATCAATTATCAAATCATGGTTTCATATCGTAGATAAAAATTACTTGAAAAATCTTGTTAAAATCATGCCTAAGAGGTGCGAAATGGTTATAAGAAATAAAGGATGGCCAAAAAAATATTAAAGCATTGTCTGTTTTTAAATTAAACTCAATTTAATTTATTTAACATGTTTTAAATTTTAATTAATAATAATTTTTATGGTGCTTACAAGTATGTATGTGAAAAAAAGGGGTTCTAAAGTTATATAATTCTGTTTGATTTTTTTTTAGGTTTTCCTACCCATGTTCATATAAATGCACATAACACACTTTAACAAATTTTATAATTCTTTACACGTGAAATTCATTGAAAAGCTAAGGAAAAGACCTTCAAATGGTATATAATTTATATTATAATAACTTAAAAAGAACGCAAAAAAAAAAATGATAAAAATAAATTTTTTTTCTCAAAAAAAAATTTTGTGTGGCCCATTCTTTTTGCACAGCGCTGTATTATATATTATATATTATTATTAATATATATATATATATTATATATAATATATATAATATATATATATATATACTTATATTATATATATAATATATTATATATATATATATATAATATATATATATATTTAATATATATATATATATATATATATATATATAATATATATATATATATATATATATATATAATATATATATATATATATATATTATATATATATATATATTATATATTATATATATAATATATATATTATAAAATAAGTAATTTTGGGTAATAAAATCAAGTTTTCATTTTAAGGCATTTACAACATAATTAGAAACTAACATAGTAAATTTAAACCAATTTTCAATATTAAAATATTTACCAGTTCATTAACAGACATTGTTTATAAAACATAAAATCGAAATAAATACAGTCATACTTCACATAAATTAGAATATAAGAGGTTGAACAAGGTAACATAAGTTTTTTATATAACTTCATCAGTATATTTTTAAAAATGAAAAGACGTAATGATTACTGCAGCATGAAATTTCAATGCAAAGAATCAAGAAAATAAACATCCCTTTTTCCCCTATATGACTGATAAAAGTCCAACTGTTCTCCAGTGTAATGTGGGAAGGCGATAATGTGTTGAATCGCCAAGCCAGTCATCTTCTTGCAGTTTCACAGATCCTATTTTCATTAATAGCGAAGACTCCAGTTAAATCGTGTTTCGTTTTTTAAACAGTTTTTTAATCTTCTTCTAAATGAAGAAAAAGGTTGTTGTGCGTACTCCAATCAATTTCAAAAGAGCTGTGATGTTCCAGTATAACCATAGACTGTGATAGGCGATTTCAAACTTTTCACTAAATGAGAGACTTAAACCCTAATGTCCCCTTTTCTTAAATGCTTAAATGATTTGCGTTACACGCTGAAAGATCAGCTGAGATCGTATGCATATAAATTACTATTCTTTGCGTATGCTTTGAGATCTATTGCTGTTCCGCTATTGTTGCATGAAACAGTAAATTGGCTTTAAATCGGACAAAGGGTTTCGAACATAAAACTTGGTGATCCAGTTGTATAACATTTCATAGTCCCGATTGTAAGGTTGCCCGTTTACATGTAGACTGATACTAAGTCGAAAAGGTGAAAATTTAAAGGGTAACTTTTTATAATTCCCAGAGTACGCTTTATGTTCAATAATTCCTATTATTATTTTCTGAGGTAAATTGCCGTTCACAATGTTAGGGATATTGATACTCGATAATAACTGTGTGAAATTAAATAACTTGGTTTCAATTCTTTTGAGTAGGATACTTATTTTTTCAATAGAGGTTTTTCAATATCCAAATGTCTCTGGGGTAATAATTTCACTTTTGCAACATAAAGATAGGCGTCTAATAACTTGAAAACAAACCAGATTCAGGCATCAGAAGCAGCAGCAGGTTTACTTTTTATTTAAGATCAATTGAGTACAAAAAGAGCACTAGATCTGGTTAAAGGGATGAAATGGGAAATGTATTTTTTTAATTTTATTGGGATAAATGAACACCATTCGAAAGAGAAAAGTAAGCTCTACAGTTTTTATTTCGATGACATTTGCAAAATGTCTGGTAAATTTTGAGTAATTTCATCCCAACTCCAAAATGTTTGAATAAGACAATACTCAGCAATTTTTAAAAGTGAATTCCTACAGAACTACAAAAAAATTTTAAACAGACTTCCAACTTCACTGAAATATTGCAATACACAGATGTTAAATAAAATATCTAAAACATAGCAGCGTTATATAATTTTTTTGTGTGCAAAAATGGGCCCTATTGTTCTTTTTCCTAAAACTATTGAAATTTAAAAAACACTCTCAAAATTTATTATATTTGAACGAATCATACATCAAAATATAGCTAAACGTATTTAAAATCGAAAACATAAGGGAAAACTGTATAAATGTCTAGGGGATTTTTTGCAATATCCCAAAATATCAACCTGATGTAGAAATTAATATTTTTGTGTGATAAAGCCAAGAAGTTGAACCACTAGCAACGGCAAATTCGTTGGGTATACGAAAAATTTCTATAAATAAATAAATATTTATCTTGCCTAAATCTATAAGCTCTAAAAATTTCATTCTAATCGGAAGAATAATAAAAAAGTTATGTGCCACCAATTATTTGAAATTTACTTTTTTAATTAAATATGGCAACTAAAAATAAAAAATCGCGAAATCTTTTTGTTAAGTGTCCGATTATTACGAAATTTTCAGAGCATATATAATTTGGGAAGATGAGCATATTTTGTTTAAATAAATTTTTTGTATGTCCAACGATTTTGCCGCGGCTCATGTAGAAAACTTCAAATTTTTCAAAAGTTTTCACGTGACCAACGGCAAAACCGTTTGATATACAAAATATTTATCTAAGTTATAAATTTGTATCTCATTGAAATATAAAAGCTAAAAAATTCACAAGCAGTAAGAAATGTAAAGTAATTGGTTTATTAGTTACCAATCATTTTAAATTTTTGGGGGGCTACTTCAAAAATATAAAAAACGAAAACCTTTTTATTATTCATACTATCATTTTGAAATTTTCATGGCATATATAATTCGGGAAGATACACATTTTTTGCTTAGATAAAGGTTTTGTATGCCGAACAGATTCGCCGCTGTTCATGGGAAACATTTCGAAGTTTTCAAACGTTTTCTCGTGATTAGCGGCAAAACCGTTGGGAATACGAAATATTAATCTAAATAAAATATGTGTGACTTGAAGAGTTGCACAAGCTGTGAAAGTTTCATTGTAATCGGATAAATATTAAAAAAGTTACATAGCCACCAATTATATATAATATATATATATATATATAATATATATATACTATATTATATATAATAATATATATATATATATATATATATATTATATATATAATATATATATATATATATATTATATATATATATATATATATATACTATATATATATATATATATATATATATATATTTTTTTTTTTTTGGCAACTCAGAAATGAAAAATCTAAAAAATCACGATAATTTATTTATTATTCATCCGATCAATATGAAATTTTCAGATCATATATAAATGGGCGAGATTAACATTTATTGTTAAGAATATTTTTTGTAAATCCAAGGGTTTGCCGCTGCTTATGGGGAAAATTTTGAAAATTTTAAAATTTTCCCATGCACAGCAACAAATATATTCTGCATACTAAAATTTTATCTAAACAAAAAATGTAAATATTTTTCGACTATACATGCACAGAAAGTTTCATGATGATCGGATGAATAATAAAAATGTTATCGCGATTTTTCATTTACGACTTCCCAAAAATTGCCACCTCCCCGTGTAACCCTGTGTATAATGAATAAAATATTTTTTTATTTTTTAAAAATACACAAACCATTCGAAAGAGCAGTAAATTCTGCCCTAGGGAGTATTAAAACTAAAAATCATACAATTGATGATTACTACCCCAAAAGTTAGGTACCCTTACCGAGACCATCCCCTTAATCGAATTCTAGTATCTACGGCAGGAACAATAAGTTTTTCTTGAGAGAAGATATCTCCATTTAAACGTCCGTAAAATTCATGTTGTCACTTGTGGATTTAGCAGCTTCATCTATCTGGCTGTTGACACCTTTGAAACTATAAAAACCAAATGATTGGAGATGAGACTGTTTGGCCTCATCGAAAAAATTTAACAAATGTTCTATACAACTTCTATAAGGATAATTTGCAGCTGACGGTCCTAGCGATGTTTCATTGAGATACACTTTAAGCTGGTTAAATCGTGTATACAGAAAACTTGATTCCTTGTACGCTATGTGGTCATCGGAAGAAGGAAGGTCTGCACCATCGCCATCTGGTTTCGTTAATTTCGTTTTTAAATATAAAAACACAATGGATGGATCTAGATCCTGCTCCGAAGTTCCTAAGATTCATGAAAAAGAGATCTAATTCACTCTTCCAACAGTCTGGACTAGAAGGATGAAAGAAATGCATCTTGCATGTATGATCGCTAAAAGTATAATGGGTAGAGTCTTGATTATCCGATTCTTATATACCTTTCAGATAGCTGATGATACTATTTATGTAAAAGATGTTAGCTAGTAATTAAATAGCAAAGGAATCAATAGTTTTTTCCTTAGAGATCTTTTTACGTTTTTCTTTACACACATTTTCTTACGACCTTTACCTTGACCAGTCATCCTACGGCTTATTTTGAGTTTAACATCATCCAGCATCTCGTCGGAAACATCAGTTATACGTCTTTTTAAGGAGTCATGTTGGTTTGCTCCTGCTGCACTATCATGCATAGTATTCAACCTTGTTCTTATAACTTTTTTACCAATATATTCACCCCCTTTTCTAAATAGAGGCATGGCGCTTCTCATCAATTTAGCGAATAGTCTCCCAGTCCATATCCCCTTTGTAATTTCGAACCCCTGAAAACTCTATCACCATCCATTATTAACGGAGCTTCTTTCTTATACTATCATTACAATGGGAGAGTAAGTTAGTGAATGAATAAATATAGTTTATTACATCACTTATATACCCGCTAAAACTTTGTCATATATCTTGAAGGTCTTCTAACATTACATACGAAAGACTTTCAACCCTGTTATAAAATAGTCCATTATGTTTTTGTTAATGCTGCTGCTTCCTTCTAATATGAACTTTGTACAACAATGTCACGGGAGTGAATGGATAAGCCCTTCCTTCTACATTCCTTACATACACTCGTACAGATTCAAATTGTGATCGAGTAGTGAACATTAGGAAAAGTTATAACTGTGCTATCTTTTGGAAAATGTACCACCCTTAATAACGGAGCTTCAGTGTTCCCTACATATTGATATTCGACTATATCAGTGTAAACGTAAGCGATCCCTTGATCTTGTAACATCTCAGAGGGTATGCATACATAATTGAGTGATCTGGATGTTTCAGACTGTACAACATACTGATATGTATGTTGAACTTTAACATTCATGTATCGTTTTAGAACCGCCGCAATAACATTAGCATGATCCTTTGCCTCGTCACGTTCATGTACACATCAGCGAAACCAGTCTAATTGTTGAAAGATAAACATATTAGGGCCTTTCAAGTATACACTCTTGATTGACCTTAAGGTGATTAACACCCTAGCTTCGAAAACAGGATTTTTAGTAATGTAGATTAATTCCTGGCACATCTTACTTGGTAGCAAATCTTGTGTTTAAAATAACTATAAATATCATGAACTGATTTGTTATGTCCCGTCTTAGAAAGAACGAATTTCTCATAGAAATATTCCTTCCCATTATGTGTCATTCTCAATGTTGGCTATCTAACACATCTCGCATAGTCCCACTTCATACAATTCCCTTTCAAGCTGAATAGGGTTCATTAATTCGGTTGTGAAATCTAGACTTTATTATCAGGTGTAAATCATAGAAAGCGAAGATGGTAGAGTTAAATGAAATGATCTACAACTCTCCCATGATTACGAAAATTACTGATTAATGTTTTTAATTTCACTGGCTTTTAATATATGAATTAAACTTATCAGAGTAGCCTTATCCCATTTTAACTAGATACTGCTTATTTTAAACGCCCTCTTTTGACAAACACGGCGGAGGATTATGATAGGCTTAAACATTGTTCTGCCCTCCTTTGCCTTTTGGTTCATCCTTTTCACGCTTTAGCTTAGCAGAAGGAACTCTAGCATATTCTCGACCTGTTTAGCGAACACTCCCACAACACTTTCCTGCTTCACATTTTCCCACAGGCTTACAAGCATTCACTCGAACTCTCACATATTCTTTTAAAGAACTCATTCAATATAGAAACATATACAGGCTCCGTAACAGGTACTATAGGTCTAGTCTTTACCATCTCTAGTAGTCTTTATGGTTCTATGAAAAGATGTTATAAGAGTAAGCCAAGTCTTGAAGTATATCAATATACTTAAAAGTATTCATCTTAGTAAAGTATCTATGCATTCTTCCTTTTATAGTTCGCTGTACTCTTTCAACTATAGCAGTTTTATTTACAGAGAATGTATTATAATATCTTAATGTCGCATTTAATAATAATTTCTTGAAACTCTCGACCTAAAAATTAGATCCCTTATCTGTCCACATCAATTGAGGATATCTATTAATCTCCTTATAATTTCTCTCACCCCTCAGCCACAGTCTCTGATGTTATATCTTTTAAGACGCTTTCAACCCAAGTATCTGGGAGTACACAGTTTCGTGAAAAGTATGTATTGATACCTTTCATTATAAGAAACTATATTTAATCCATTTCAGTTAATCTATTGTTAAACATTGTTGAGATGGGTTGGCTGTGGTTTTCCTGGTCGGAAACGTTTTTACGTATCGGTTTCATGTACGAGCTAATTGCCCTGCTTCTTCTCCATTAAATAATTCTTTTCAATTTTTTTTATGCAATATTGGGAAACTTTGAAGCGAAACCTTGGAAAATCCTCCAAATCTATCCTGTTTCACTGCAGTAATAATACTTATCAACTACATCCTTAGCCTCCATGATGAATAATGACAAAAATAAAATTTGGAATATATAAATATATATATATATATATAATATATACTATATAACTATATATTATATATATATATATATATATATATATATATTATATTTATATTATAATATATATATATATATATATATATAATATATATATATATTATAATATATATATATATTTATATATATATAATATATTAATATATATTATAGTATATATTATATATATAATATAAATATATATATATTATATAATATATATATATTTTAATATATTATATATATATATATTATTAATATATATATATATATATATATTATATATATATATATAAGTTAGTAATAGGGCACTGTCCCGAGGCACCTCTTTTCTATATAAATGAATAGAGATATATTAGGCTTATATGGAGGAATTGACTTAGCCCGCAGGGCTAATCCATCGCGACAATACAGCAAAACCCGAAGTTTTGTCTATGTTGTCTGTGTTTTGTCTATGTTTGTCTGTGTTTTGTCTGTGTTTGTCTGCCATTGATTTGTGTTTGTTTGTGTTTGTTTGTATTTATTACTTCGTCGAAGAAATTATGATCACGAAGTGATCATAATTTTCGAGAATTGCAGGAGTTGGTCCGACTCCGACTCCGACTCCGACTCCGACTACCGACTCGACTCAGGCCTCGCGACTTCCGATCCGGGCGCTGTTCTTAATCCGACTCGGCTCAGCTTCTGAAGTTTTATTTATATTATTATTATTATTATTATTATTATTCTTATTATTATTATTATTAATTAATTATTATTATTATTATTATTATTATTATTGTTATTATTATTCTTAATTATTATTATTTCCCACCGTGGTTTCTTCTTCGCATCCGGTTCTGAGTTCGGTATATATCTACATGGGTTAGGTAATAAACAGTCGTATAACAACAATGTGGGTGTCCTTATAAGGGTTATCGGGTCGTAGAGTTCGAATATGATGGTTATAAGACCGTATAGGGTGGTCTAGGATCCCCCAGAAGGGATCCAACCGCCCCAAACATTAAATATTGATTGAGAAAAGCTGAAACTTGATATACAGCCTTTCTAGGTGTATCTTAGGTGTATACGGGTAAAATGACCGATTTGACCAAATTCGGGGACCAGCCCCCTGCAAATCTGAACTTTGACATAGAATGATGAAACTCGGTATACAAACTTCTGAGGAATGTTCTTAAGATGACCCCGGGTGTAAAATGACTGTGGGTGCCCCAGACGGGGTTTACTCAACTCCCAAAATCTGAAAATATTTGGACATAGAACAACGAACTTGATATGGCAGCCTTTTTTAGGTTGTTCTTAGATGTATCCGGGGTAAATTGACCGATTTGACCAAATTCGGGGACCAGCCCCATCAAATCTGAAATATTGACATAGGACGATGAATGATGAAAACTCGGTATACAACCTTCTGAGGATGTATCTTAGATGACCCCGGGTGTAAAATGACTGTGGGTGCCCCAGACGGGTACTCACCCCAAAATCTGAAATATTGACATAGAACAACGAAACCTGATATACAGCCTTTTTTAGGGTGTATCTTAGATGTATCCGGGGTAAAATGACCGATTTGACCAAATTCGGGAACCAGCCCCCACAAAACTGAAAATATTGACATAGAATGATGAAACTCGTATACAACTTTCTGAGGATGTAATCTTAGATGATCCCGGGTGTAAAATGACTATGGGTGCCCCAGACGGGATAGCTCACCGCACCGAAAGTCTGAATATTGACATGAGGTGACAACGAAACTTGCATATGCAGCCTTTTTCAGGGTGTATCTTAGATTGTATCGAGTTCGGCGGTAAAATGACCGATTTTGACTAATTTCGGGGAGCGGCAGCCCCACCAAATCTGAAAATATTGACATAGAAGTGATGAAACTCGGTATTCAACCTTCTGAGGATGTATCTTAGAATGACCCTGCGTGTAGGTCTTGGGTGTAAACATGACTATGGGTGCCCATGACGGGGTTACTCCCCGCCAAAATCTGAAATATTGACATAGAACACCGAAACTTGATATACAACCTTTTTGGGTTGTATCTTAGATGTATCCGGGGTAAAATGACCCGATTTGACCAAATACGGGGAACCAGCCCCACAAAACTGAAATATTGACATAGAATAATGAAAACTCGGTATACAACCTTGAGGATGTATCTTAGATGAGCCCGGGTGTAAAATGACAGTGGGTGCCCCCCAGACGGAATACTCACCCAAAATCTGAATATTGCATAGAACAACGAAACTTGATATACAGCCTTTTTAGGTGGTATTTTAGGTGTATACGGGGTAAATTAACCGATTTGACCAAATTCGGGACCAGCCCCAAAACTGAAAGTTGACTCTAGAACGATGAAACTCGGTATACACATACCATATGAGCTACTCACATTATTATGGGTTAAATAAGCCGTACAACACTTTTTTCTAACAATAATCACGATGTTTTATATTAAGCATAGTAAACATTTAACAAAAATTCATCACAACCTTGTGTAAGTAATCTTACTGACAAATGAATATATGCGAACATAACAAAGTTTTCATATTAATAAAGCAAAAATAGGTTCATATGAACTACGAATATAATGTACACTCAAATCCTAACACATCTTATACACTAATAAGCAGTCAAACATTATACAAAGTTAATACTTAAACAAACTGTGGACATAACTAACTTTGCATGACAATACGTTAACTTATTCACACTTTTCAAAAACATATCTCTAACATATCTTTATTATTTTTTGAACGAACATAGTAACATTTAACAAAAACTTTATCACAAATCTTGTGTAATTATCATACTGACCGACGAAAATACGCTAACGCAGAAGATTTCACATCAATATAGCTAACATATCATAACCTATGTAACAATATAATGTATAACATCAAAATCGAACATATGCCCTATGTGCTAGATTAGTACTAACATTAGCAAGCAGGTTTTCCATTACTTTAACAGGACAGTGTAAAGTAGACTACGTTGCATACAAAACGTAACCTAATTCATACGTTTTCAAACATATTTCTAAAAATATTACAGTGTTAATGCGAAAATTAGTAATGATATGTTAGAGATATGTTTGAAACGTCTGAATAGGTTACGTTTTTATTGTATGCAACGGTAGTTACTTTTCTGTTGTTAAGTTATGGAAACTTTGCTATGTTTAGTGAATTTATTTAGGCATAGGGTGATGTTCGATTTTAGATGATTATATCATTTATAGATGTGGTTACATCAGGTTATGATATGTATAGCTTATTGATGGAAATCTTTGCTGCGGTAGCGTATTTTCGTTGGTCAGTATGATAATTAACCAAGGTTGGGATAAATTTTTTGTTAAATGTTACTATGTTCGTGCAAAAAATAATAATGATATGTTTAGAGATATGTTGGAAAAAGTGTTGGGAATAAAGTTTACGTATTGTAATGTCAAATGTTGTTTTATGTCACAGTTGTAAGTATTGGAACTTTTGTTAATGTTGCACTGCTTATTAGTGTATAAGATGTTGGGTTAGGATTGTGAGTGTACATTATATTCGTAGTTTCATATGATCCTATGTTTGCTTTATTAATATGAAAACTTTGTTATTTCGCATATCTTCATTGATCAGTAAGATGCTTACACAAGGTTGTGATAATTTTTGTTAAATGTTACTATGTTAATAATAAAAACATCAGTGATATGTTTAGAAAAAGAGTGTTGTACGGCTATTTAACCCATATATAATGTGAGTGCTCATATGGTATGTGTATACCGAGTTTCATCGTTTCATGTCAAATATTTCAGTTTTGGGGGCTGGTCCCCGGAATTTGGTCAAATCGGTCAATTTACCCCGTATACACCTAAGATACAACCTAAAAGGCTGTTATACAAAGTTTCGTTGTTCTATGTCAATATTTCAGATTTTTGGGGTGAGTATTCCCCGTCTGGGGCACCCACAGTCATTTTAAACACCCAGGGTCATCTAAGATACATCTTCAGAAGGTTGTATCAAGTTTCATCATTCTATGTCCATTATTTCATTTTTGTGGGGCTGGTCCCCGTATTTGGTCAAATCGGCACATTTTACCCGGATACATGCTAAGATACACCTAAAAAGGCTGTATTCAAGTTTTCGTTGTTCTATGTCAATATTTCAGATTTTGGGGTGAGTACCCGTCTGGGGCACCCCCATAGTCATTTTACACCCAAGGGTCATCTAAGATACATCCTCAGAAGTTTGTATACCGAGTTTCTCATCATTCTACGCCAATATTTCAGATTTGGTGGGCTGGTCCCCGAATTTTGGTCCCATCGGTCATTTTAACCCCGGATACATCTAAGATCACCCCTAAAAAGGCGTATATCAAGTTTCGTTGTTTTATGTCAATATTTTCAGATTTTGGGGTGAGTATCCCGTCTGGGGCACCCATAGTCCATTTTACACCCGGGATCATCTAAGATACATCCTCGAAGGTTTTGTATACCGAGTTTCATCATTCTATGTCAATATTTCAGTTTTTGTGGGGTCTGGTCCCCGAATTTGGTCAAATCGGTCCTTTTACCCCGGATACATCTAAATACACCCTAAAAAAAAGGCTGTATATCAAGTTTCGTTGTTCTATGTCAATATTTCTGATTTTGGGGGTACCCCGTCTGGGGCACCCATAGTTATTTTACACCCCGGGGTCATCTAAGATACATCCTCAGAAGGTTGTATACCGAGTTCATCATTCTATGTCAATATTTCAGATTTGGGGGGGGCTGGTCCCCGAATTTGGTCAAATCGGTCATTTTACCCCGTATACACTTAAGATACAACCTAAAAAGGCTGCATATCAAGTTTCGTTGTTCTATGTCAATATTTCAGATTTTGGGGTGAGTACCCCGTCTGGGGCACACACAGTCATTTTACACGGTCATCTAAGATACCATCCTCAGAAGGTTGTATACCGAGTTTTTCATCATTCTATGTCAATATTTTAGATTTGGTGGGCTGGTCCCCCAAATTTGGTCAAATCGGTCATTTTTTACCCCGTATACACCCTAAGATACAACCTAGAACAGGCTGGTATATCAAGTTTCAGCTTTTTACATCAATATTTAATGTTTGGGGTGGGATCCTTGGGGGATCCTAGACACCCTATATGGTCTTATAACCTTCATATTCGAACTCTACGACCGCGATAACCCCTTATAGGACACCAACATTGTTTGTTTATACGACTGTTTATTACCTAACCATGTAGATATATATCGACTCAGAAACTGGATGCGAAGAAAGAAACCACGGTGGAAATAATAATAATAATAATAATAATACACAATAATAATAATCAATAATCATAATAATAACATAATAATAATAATAAATAATAATAATTAATAATAATAAATAATAATAATAATAAAATAATAACTTTAGGAGGCTGAGCCGGAGTCGGAGTCAGCGGACGCGGAGTCGGAGTCGGAGCCTGAGTCGGAGTCGGAGTCCGGAGTCGGAGTCGAGTCGGAGTCGACCACAAGCATCTCGAAATTATGATCACTTCGTGATCATAATTTCTTCGACATAATAATATACAAACAAACACATACAAACAGCAGACAAAGTGCAGACAAACAAGACAAACACAGACAAACTAGACAAACACAGACAACATAGACAAACCCTTCGTTTTTTGTCTGTTTTGTCGGATTGATAGCCCTGCGGGCTATCAATTCCTCCATATAAAGCCTAATATATCTCTATTCATTTATATAGAAAAGGGTGGCATCGCCCAAGTGGCCCTATTACTACTTATATATATATATATATATATATATATATATATATATATATATATATATATATATATATATATATAATTATATATATATTATATATATATCAATATATATATATATATATATTATATTATATATATATAATATATATATATATATTATATATTATATATTATATATATTATTATATATATAATTATTATATATATATATATATATATATATATATATATATATATATATATATATATATATATATATATATATATATATATATATATTTTTATTTTATATATATATATATATATATTATTCAAATATTTATTTTGTCATTATTCATCATGGAGGCTAAGGATGTAGTTGATAAGTATTATTACTGCGTGAAACAGAATAGATTTGGAGGATTTTCAAGGTTCGCTTCAAAGTTTCCCAATATTGATAAAAAAATTGAAAAATTATTTAGAAGGAGAAGCAGCAATTACTCTACATAAACCTATACGTAAAACGTTTCCGACCAGGAAAACCATAGCCACCCATCTCAACAATGTTTGGCAATTAGATTTAACTGAAATGATTAAATATAGTTCTTATAATGAAAGGTATCAATACATACTTTTCACGATAGACGTGTACTCCAGATACTTGTGGTTGAAAGCTTTAAAAGATAAACGATCAGAGACTGTGGCTGAGGGGTGAGAGAAATTATAAGGGAAGATAATAGATATCCTCAATTGATGTGGACAGATAAGGGATCTGAATTTTTAGGTCGAGAGTTTCAAGAAATTATTATAGAGAATGGCATAAGATATTATAATACATTCTCTGTAAATAAAACTGCTATAGTTGAAAGAGTACAGCGAACTATAAAAGGAAGAATGCATAGATACTTTACTAAGATGAATACTTTTAAGTACGTTGATATACTTCAAGACTTGGCTTACTCTTATAACATCTTTTCATAGAACCATAAAGACTACTAGAGATGGTAAAGACTAGACCTATAGTACCTGTTACGGAGCCTGTGGTAATAAAGGATAATACAGGTATTAAAGTGAAAGATTATGTGAGAGTGTCTAGGACAGATGGAACATTTAGAAAAGGATATGAAGCAGGGTGGTCCAGGGAGGTTTTTAAACTAGAGAGCATTAGACAATTTCCCAGAGATGGCTTAAAATTATACTATCTTGAAGATTTAAATGGTAAACATATAAAAGGAGGATTCTATAAACAAGAAATCCAGAAAATACGGTTTAGTCTTGAGAGTAACGAATATAAAATAGAAAAAATATTAGGTTCAAAAGGAGGGGGTAAAAATAAGCAGTATCTAGTAAAATGGGTAGGCTACTCTGATAAGTTTAATTCATATATAAAAGCCAGTGAAATTAAAAACATTAATCAGTAATCTTCGTAATCATGGAGAGTGTAGATCATTTCTATTTAACTCTACCATCTTCGGCTTCTATGGATTTACATCCTGATAATAAAGTCTAGGATTTCACAACCGAATTAATGAACCCAATTCAGCTTAAAAGGGAATTGTATGAAGTGGGACTATGCGAGATGATGTTAGATGCCAACTTTGAGAATGTTCCTGCTGCTCGCCATTGGATAATGGTTTATAGAAGTGTAGAGCATGTAAAAACTATATTAAAAATAAAAAACATCAGCGAAATAAAAAGTATGACATATAATGGGAAGGAATATTTCTATGAGAAATTCGTTCTAAGACGGGGACATAACAAATCAGTCCCTGATATTTATAGTTATTTAAACACAAGATTTGCTACAAGTAAGATGTACCAGGAATTAATCTACATTACTAAAAATCCTGTTTTCGAAGCTAGGGTGTTAATCACCTTAAGGTCAATCAAGAGTGTATACTTGAAAGGCCCTAATATGTTTATCTTTCAACAATTAGACTGGTTTCGCTGATGTGTACATGAACGTGACGAGGCAAAGGATCATGCTAATGTTATTGCGGCGGTTCTAAAACGATACATGAATGTTAAAGTTCAACATACATATCAGTATGTTGTACAGTCTGAAACATCCAGATCACTCAATTATGTATGCATACCCTCTGAGATGTTACAAGATCAAGGGATCGCTTACGTTTACACTGATATAGTCGAATATCAATATGTAGGGAACACTGAAGCTCCGTTATTAAGGGTGGTACATTTTCCAAAAGATAGCACAGTTATAACTTTTCCTAATGTTCACTACTCGATCACAATTTGAATCTGTACGAGTGTATGTAAGGAATGTAGAAGGAAGGGCTTATCCATTCACTCCCGTGACATTGTTGTACAAAGTTCATATTAGAAGGAAGCAGCAGCATTAACAAAAACATAATGGACTATTTTATAACAGGGTTGAAAGTCTTTCGTATGTAATGTTAGAAGACCTTCAAGATATATGACAAAGTTTTAGCGGGTATATAAGTGATGTAATAACCTATATTTATTCATTCACTAACTTACTCTCCCATTGTAATGATAGTATAAGAAAGAAGCTCCGTTAATAATGGATGGTGATAGAGTTTTCAGGGGTTCGAAATTACAAAGGGGATATGGACTGGGAGACTATTCGCTAAATTGATGATAAGCGCCATGCCTCTATTTAGAAATGGGGGTGAATATATTGGTAAAAAAGTTATAAGAACAAGGTTGAATACTATGCATGATAGTGCAGCAGGAGCAAACCCACATGACTCCTTAAAAAGACGTATAACTGATGTTTCCGACGAGATGCTGGATGATGTTAAACCCAAAATAAGCCGTAGGATGACTGGTCAAGGTAAAGGTCGTAAGAAAATGTGTGTAAAGAAAAACGTAAAAAGATCTCTAAGGAAAAAACTATTGATTCCTTTGCTATTTAATTACTAGCTAACATCTTTTACATAAATAGTATCATCAGCTATCTGAAAGGTATATAAGAATCGGATAATCAAGACTCTACCCATTATACTTTTAGCGATCATACATGCAAGATGCATTTCTTTCATCCTTCTAGTCCAGACTGTTGGAAGAGTGAATTAGATCTCTTTTTCATGAATCTTAGGAACTTCGGAGCAGTATCTAGATCCATCCATTGTGTTTTTATATTTAAAAACGAAATTAACGAAACCAGATGGTGATGGTGCAGACCTTCCTTCTTCCGATGACCACATAGTGTACATGGAATCAAATTTCCTGTATACATGCTTTAACCAGCTTGAAGTGTATCTCAATGAAACATCGCTAGGAGCGTCAGCTGCAAATTATCCTTATAGAAGTTGTATAGAACATTGTTTACATTTTGACGGAGCAGACATTTGGATTAAAAGGGTGAATACTTTTCAAAGTTTGAAGCATATTTTTATAATGCATTGACGAAAATATATAAATTTTCTAATAGAATTACTAATCACCTAGTGTGTAATAGCTTGAATATGTTGATGTTTAATCATTTCTTAAGTGGACGGTGAGGGTAGGGGAACCTAATTTTTTTGGGTAGTAATCATCAATTCTTTGTTTTTTAGGTTTTAACACTTTCAAATACAGAAATGAATGCTCATTCGAATGGTTTGTATATTTCTAATAGCTGAAAAATATTATAATCACAATATACAGTGGGATATGGTGGGGGAGTTCAATTTTGGTAAGTTATAAATGAAAAATCGCGATAGCTTTTTATTATTCAACCGATCATTATGACATTTTTAGAGCATATATATTTAGAAAAGATACACATTTTTTGCTTAAATAAAATTTTATATCAACGGTCTTTTTTTTGCTGGTTACAGGAAATTTTTAAAAATTTTTGAATTTTTACATAAACTGCTGCAAAAACCTTTGAGTATACAAAAGACTGATCAAAGAAAATAATGTGTATCTCGCTTAATTATCCAAACTCTGAAGAAATCATGCTCATCTGAAGAATAACAAAAAATATTATCTGATTTTTTATTTATGAGCGTAAAAAAAAATCAAATAATTGGTGGAATATAATATTATATATATATATATATATATATATATATATATATATATATATATATATTATATATATATATATATAATATATATATATATATATATATATATATATATATATAATATATATATATATATATATATATTATTATATATATATATATAAATTGTGGCATGCACCCTTTTAATATTTATTCGATTAGCAATGAACTTTCCGCAGCTTGTGCAACTCTTCAGTCACCATATTTTTTATTTAGATTAATATTTCGTATTCCCAACGGTTTTGCCGCTAATCACGAAAAACTTTTGAAGACTTCGAATATGTTTTCCCATGACACGGCGAATCTGTTCGGCATACACAACCTTATATCTAACAAAAAATGTTGTATCTTCCGAATTATATATGCCATGAAAATTTCAATGATAGTATGAATAATTAAAAAGGTTTTCGTTTTTATATTTTTGAAGTAGCCTGAAAAATTTAAATGAATTGGTACATGCAACATTTATTTATTCATCTGATGGGATGAAATTTTTTAGCTTTTATATTTCTATGAGATACAAATTTTATAACCTTAGGATAAATATTTTGTATATCAACGGTTTGCGTTGGTCACGTGAACCTTTGCCAAAATTTGCAAAGTTTTCTACATGAGCCGCGGCAAAATCGTTGGACATAACAAAAATTTATTTAAACAAAATTGCTCATTTCCCAATATATTGCTCTGAAAATTTTCGTAATAATCGACACTTAAAAAAGATTCGCGATTTGTTATTTTTAGTTGGCATATTTCATCTATAAAATTAAAACTATAAAATAATTTTGCCATTAATTTTTTATTATTCTTCCGATTAAAATGAAATTTTTAGAGCTTATAGATTTAGGCAAGATAAATATTTATTTATTTATAGAAATTTTTTGTATACCCAACGATTTTGCCGTTGCTAGACATTAAAATACTTGGCTTTATCTCACAGCAAAAAATAATTTTCTACATCCAGTTGGTATTTTCTGATGTAGCAAAAAATCCGCCAGGACATTTTTTAAGTTTCTCTTATGTTTTCGATTTTATATACTTTTAGCTACATTTTTGATGTAATGCATGCACATTTTCAATTAATTTTGAGGTGTTTTTTTATAATTTCATAGTTTTAGGAAAAAAGAAAATAGGCCATATTTTGCACACAAAATAAATTATATAACGCTGCTATGTTTTAGATATTTTATTTAACATCTGTGTATTGCGA
>JABUQX010047336.1:45000-95000 GCA_015478945.1 Trachelipus rathkii
TAAGAACTAGCTCCTCAGATATTGAACCAGATGTATCGTTAAAATACATGTGTAACCTCGTCTCCGACGTAGTTACGTCATCACCTATAGGTGTACCAAATTTCAACCCTTTACCTACTGTTTAACATCCCCTAAGGGATTACGGAAAATTACAACATAAATGGGATAGAGACAGCCCTTAATGATGAATCATAACTACGTAATCTCGTCTATTGACGAGACTACGTCATCAAAAGTGGGGGTAACAGGTGAGGTGGGGTATACAAGCTCAAAAAAAAAAACCTTGTTTATTTTACTATTTTTCTTATTGGTAAAGCTCCTGTCATTTTCTTTGGGATAGAAGAGTCTTCCAAACCCCTTGTGAGATTGGGTCAACTCTATTGATATTTATTAAACCTTTACATAGGGATATGGACCACTTTGACTTCTTGAATGAGAAAAGATTGTCCCTCATCCACGTATTTATGAAGTAAAACTAATAACTATAAACTGATTAGGTAATAAAATGATCTAGGTGTGAATATTAAAGTTTTAAGGTTTTCAGAGTTCAAATAGAAACAAATTGGTTCTTCATGCTTTCAATCATTTTACTACTCTCGTCTTGTTATTTAAGGTCTTCAAGAATAGTCTAGAGTCTTCGATCTTTCTCTTTCCGTCAGTCTTTTGATCTCTTACCCTCATAACGTTGTAAATAGGTAACACTATGACCCACCTTCACATTTTTGTGAACTTGCCATGCCTTATTGCAAAAGTATAATGTAGTGAATATATATATATAGTAGAGGAAGAAGCCAATTTTGTAGTGGCGGGAGTGTTGGGAGCTACTCTTTCTTCTTCCTCCTCTGGCAGATCTTGTTGGTGTAGTAGAGGGCTTGTAGTTATCTCTTCTGCTTGCTCCTCTACTGTACAGGTAGTAATTGAAAGTAATTCTTTGATAGCTCCTCCTATTAGGCTTCGTTTATCCGTTGAGAGGTCTAAGTATCTACAGATACTCGGAACTTTACCTTTCTCAGTTGAAGCCAACTTCACCAACAGAAAGCTATTTGGTTACGCTTTGATTGGTACTTCGAGGCTAATGAACCATCAACAACTAGTTATAACCCTTTTATAGTTATCTCTAATACTAAGGTGTTAAAAAAGTTTAAGATTTTGGTTATTTTATTAAATTTACATTCAAAATATATTTAACAAGTTCGATGCCTTCCTATCAAGTACATTAATTTCTAATACATATTAATTTTTCTCGCTGACCTGCGACCGTGTTAAGTTTTCATCGAGAGAGAGAGAGAGAAGAGAAGAGGAGAAGAGAGACGGAAGAGAATGGAAGCAGAGGAGAAGAGAGAGAGACGAGAGAGAGAGAGAGAAGATGACGAGAGTAGAAGAGAGAGAGAGATCATCTTTTAGATACGATAAAACAATGTTATGAATGATATATGAAATAATTTTACAAAGAAAACATTATAGACAATCATATAACAATGAAATAATTTTTTACAACATATATAAAAGCAAAAAGCATAATATAACACAAATTTATATTTAAAGAAATTGCAAAAATATAAATATTCCTTAGACACAAGTTCGCTTCATATTTGTTTTATCTAATGATTTTCCATCTTTTTATAATGTTTTGCGCCAACTACATCTGGCATTTAAAACGTATTTTTTTATAAAAGAAAAACTTTTAAATTTTATTATTTTATATCTTATTTAATATTTCAATCAATTATTTGACGAAACTACATACATTTAGCGCCTCAAAAGAGGAGAACTTTAGTCACTAATTTAAAATAGATTCACTACATTAATTCCTGAAAACGCACCCTACACACTGGGCTACATCTAGCACAAAGCTTGTTCCTGTTTGTTCAGTAGATTGAAGTGACCATTTCTAAGCGATCATTACCGATTGAGAACATCCGTAAAGGTGAATCGTCATCCTATTGAAGAACCATCTGCGAAAAAGTATTACTATCCACTTAATCATCTGCGAAGTCGAATTACCAGCCGGTTGGGGAACCATCGATGAAGTCGAATTACGCCGGTTGTAGGAAACTCATCAGAAAGATATGAAGTTTGATGTTGCTCTCTCATTGAAGAAGTTTGAATCGCCAAGAAGAATACAGCTTAAATGAAGATAATACAGTGAGAGTGGTATGAGGGCCTCCATTGTATTAGACATATCACTAGACTAAAATTGATTCCTATCCATTCTTCCAAGATAACCAACATATTATATTAAATATATTAGTATTATAATATATATATTATATATATTATATATATATATATATATATATATATATATATATAATAATATAATATATATAATATTATATTATATTATATAATTATTATATTATAATGTATAATATAAATTATATATATATTATTAATCATATATATATACATATATATATATATATATATATATATATATTACTAATGATATATATAATATATATATATATATATATATATATATATAATATATATATATATATATCATCTCATCATCATCACCCACATTCTTTCCCCAAGACTGGGGTAAGGTGCGTAACATGCACTGGAAGCAGAAAAGTAATAAAAGAACAAGTAATAATGACGCAATGCGAAAAGAAAGCCCAGCCTTACCGCCCCCTTTAATTAACCTTTTACTGAAGAACTTAGTCCAGTCAGAAATCCATCCTAGAAGCTTCAGCGGGACAAAAAGCCCAAGAAGGAGGATCTCTCACTATGGCTCTCTCTTCAATGGGGGTTCATCCCTTGCCAGGTTTTCCACGAATCATTACCAACTTACAAAAACAAATCACCATATCACTCCTATCCATATTCACCTTTATCTTCTCGCCTCTGCCAAAACTCACATTTCTCTCCTAGAGACATTTCCTTACTGACTCAATCCATTTTTTTCTTCGGTCTCCCACGCGATCGATTCTCCCAAAACACTCACACGTATACATTACACTTTACCAATCCGACTATTATCATCTTCCACATGCACGCAAACATCTCAACGATACTTTCATTCTATTCTCTCATTTACCCTTTCTTACATCACACAACTCTCAATCTTCTTTTTTTTTTCAATCTTTTCACCTACACGCACTAATATTCATATATTATAATATTATATATTATATTTTTTATTGTTATCTATGATAGTTATAATATATATATACTATAATATTATATATAGTATATATATATATATTGTACATACTACCAAATATATACTGATGATGATTTATTTCCTCAGGTTATTCATTCAAATATAGTAGGAATGGTGCGAGATGCCAATTGATCTAGACGTAATACCATACATGGATGAATCTTTCTTTTAACCAGAGAGCTGAAGAGACAAAATGTAAGTTCATCTGATATGTTTTGTGAGTTCTTCCGTAGAGAGGGTGGTTAGTTATCATAGTGTCGACGGAGGCTTGTAGGCCTGAGAATTATTTGTGTGACTGATATTCCTAACTCCACCGATCTTCGTGATGCTTGACGTTTCTTCGTCATTATGGCATCTTGTAATCTGTACAAGTGTCGACGGAAATAGACATGTTAAACTGAGGCTGGGAGGCCTGGGATTAAAGGTATGACTTGCTCCGGTCTTCACCTGTCTGCATGTTGTTTGAAGATTTTCGTTAGTGTGACATCTTGAAATTAATATGAGCGACGACGGAATCAGCCATATTAAACTGAGGCTGGTAGACCTGAGTATTAAAAGAGTGACTGATGGTGGTGTCATCATTGTTTTGCATGATGCTTGAATTTTCTTCTTTGATGTGGTCTCTTGCGTGGAACTACCACGGATTGTTGTCTGCTTCTTTTCACAGGGAGACCAGGCTTGTAGGAGAAGTAGTTAGTCGGCACCCTCTTCTTGAATCTTCCTTGTTCTGTGACGAACTTCTTGTAGGGTTCTTAGAACTCCAAAGACATGTTTTGAAAAGGGTGTTTTTGAAGGCGATGATCATTCTTCTGGCCTTCTGTTAAGGACTGCTAGTGTTCTAAGGACATTTTCTTGAGAGCGGTGTTCTTCTTCTTCAGTCTTGTTTTGACTGCTGGGTTCACCAATTCCGTAGTAGAGGAAGAGGCCAATTAGGTAGCGACAGCAGTGCTGGGAGTTATTTCTTCTTTTTCATCCTCCGCTGGCAGGTCGTGTTGTTGCAGTAGAGAGCTTTTAGTTATCTCTTTTGCTTGTTCCTCCACTGCACAGGTATTAGTTGATGATTGTTCTTTGACAGCTCTTCGTATTAGGCTTCAAATATACGCTGATGAGCGTAAGTATCTACAGGTACTTGGGATTCCACTTTTCCCTGTTGAAGCCGCCTTTTTCACCAGCAAAACGCTATAAGGTTACGCTTTGAGTGGTACGTCAAGCTAATGAACCATCAACACAAGTAGTTATAACCATTTTATAGTTATCTCTTTAATAGTAAGGTGTTAAAACAGCTTAATTTTTGATTTTTAATTAAATTTACATTCAGAATATATTTAAAATGTTCGATGCCTTCCTATCGAGTAGCTTAATTTCTAATACATATTAATTTTTCTCCCTGACCTGCAACCGAGTTAAGCTTCATCGTGAGAAGAGAGGAGAGAGAGGAGAGAGAGAGAAGAGAGAGAGAGAGAGAAGAGAGAGAGAGAGAAGAGAGAGAGAGAGAGAGAGAGAGAGAGAGAGAGAGAGAGAAATCATCTTTTAGATACAATAAAAACAAAGCTATGAATAATATATAAAATAATTTTATGAAGAAAACATTATAAACAATCATATAACAATAAAATATCTTATACTAGACTCAAAGATATTAGAAAACAATAAACATTCGGAAACAAATTGTATGATTAAAGGAGTGCAAATAATAGGATATTCCTTAGAAACAAGTTTTCGCTGATATTGTTTTCGCATGATTATCCCATCTTTTAAGTTTCCACATCTTTTTATCAACTAACATATTTGAGCAATTTATAAAAGTTTTTTTAAAATAAATACTTAAAATCCAATATTTTATATCTTACTTAATATTTTTAGTCAAGTTATTTAGGTACAATACTGGTTTTATTAGTATATAGTAGTATATATTTATTATATACTATAATAATATATAATATTATTATATAATATATATAAATATATATATATATATATATATATATATCTATATTATATATAAATATATATATATATATATAATATATATCTATATATTATAATTTATATTATATATTATATATTATATATATATTATAATATATATATAGTATATAAAAATTATTTAATATTATTAATATATTATATTATAATATTATAAATTATATATAATTATATGCACGGTATATATAATATATATATAATTATAAGAATATATATATAATTATTAGATTCTATATATATATATAGATATATATAATAATATATATATAATATAATCATAAATGTTCTCACGACTCAGACGCTCGTCTGTGAGAGACGCGAGGAGCACTGATAAGACTGTAGTCTAGTACTGATAAAAGCAGGGTGAGTTAGCTCTACCCAATATTTTTTTGAGTGCTTTTAATAGAATAAATTAAATGGTAAATTTAACTAAATTATTAAAATTTTATATGAAAGTGTAAAATAAGAAACTGATTATAAAATAAATTTAAGAAAATCAACTATTTTAGTACTAACAATTATAATAATTAAATTCATCTGTGGAAATTTTCCTTGCTATCCTGTTTAAGAAGTAAAGATCAAGCTATGGGCGTAGCATAGATATTCATATTGCCATATGATAATATATAGGAAAAGGCCTGAATACATCATCCTGTTGTACTGAGCGAAAAAGAAAATAAATTTATCGGGGTATCGAAAAATTTTCGTTTCACGTGAAAACGTAACGAATAAATTTGAAAATGTGAAAGAATTTTGAATCTCCTCTCTCTCGTCTCCTCTCTCTCTCTCTCTCTCCTCTCTCTCACTCTCCTCTCTCTCTCTCTCTCTCTCCTCCTCTCTCTCTCTCTTCTCGTCTTTTATATTATATATATAATTATAATATATAATACACACGGTAAGTGTGTGCAGAGGCTACTCAGTTAAATCTGAGGTATAAAAGAGCGCAGGAAGGCGACTATAGTGAAGCCGTAGGCACACAGACGATAGCACGAGAGACCACACATATAGATCGTTACGATGGTGACGGTCAGTATTCAGCGCTATAAGGTAGAATTACGTATATAGTAAGAGAAGATATGAACTAATGTGCAATGGTAGTATAGAAGATAGTAGTATAAACTCATAGACACTTTCCTCATAGACAGTACGCAGTATCTATATATATATATATTATATATAACAATAATATATATAAATTATATATATACGTAATATATATATACTAATATATCACATATATATATATATATATATATATATATATATTATATATCAACTATATATATATATTACTATATATATTAATATTATATATTATATATAAATAATTTATATAATATACTCCTTTCATTTGAGCGATTTTCCTTTTTAAATTTCTGAATGTACTTAGTAAACCAGCCATCAAAATCTTCAGACAGGAATTTATTTAGGTCGGTCAGTAATGAAGCATTCTTTTCATCTTTGCAACAACAGCTTCGTAAATGGGCTCGTGACCTACGTCCAAACTCAGAACTTTTACAAAAGCCTAAAGAAAAAGCAATTCGCCACCTACGTGTAATAATTATTGAATTTATATAATAAGTAATAAATAATAATAATTAATAATAAACATAACTAAATATAATAATCAAAATAATAATAATTATAATAAATAACTAATATGAATAATAATAGATAATAAAAAATATCGATAATAATAATGTTAATAATAATATAATAATATTAATTATATAATAATAATAATAATAATAATAATAATAATAATAATAATAATAATATAATAATAATAAATGAATAATAATGAATAATGAATAATAATAATAATAATAATAATAATAATAATAATAATAATAATAATAATAATATAATATTATAATAATAATAATAAATAATTACTAATATGAATTAATAATAATAATTATAATAATATATTTTTGCAAGACTTGCTAAATTGCTAAAACTTCCTAACCTTTTCATATACTTTCTTTAGGACAATTCTTGAATAAAACCAAATTAATTGCCTTCTGAAATGATCCAAGCTTTCCGTCCGCTCACGGTGGACATTTTCAAGAATATGACTTTATTTATGAAAGAAGCAAGAAAATTAAACTTAAAATATTACAATATTACGAAATTATATAGCAAGATTAAAACTAAAGATTTAAAATATAGACAAATAATGTGAAGGTTGATAATTTAACGATTGTGTCTTTTTCTTCTTTGCTTTCTATGTAAAAATATTAGGTAATCGACATTCGTTATATTTTTATATTGAATGTCTCGTCTATGCTTTCTTATAAGGAAGGGACTTCGCCAGTCTAAGATCAGAAAATTCCCTCTTTTAAAAAATTTGAAGTAATTTACTATTTCGTTATTGTGTAATTTTTTATGTTTCTCCTGCATATGATGGTGTATTCTTACCTTGTGTTTTGTAACCTGTGCTGCAACATACGCCTGGCCCGAATGGGTATTCGTCCGTATAACCAATGTAAGGTGGGTTTACATTCACTTCGTCATTGCAATGGAATTGTATACGGACGTTAGTACAGCTCGGCCAGCAGGATGTACTCACGGAGTACTAAAGCAAGAGAACCTTTGTTGGCCGATAATCAACTTCTAAAATAGTGATTGGTTCATTATTTTTCCCTTTGATATGTTTCTTTAAAATGTTTTCAATTTGATTCTCTTCATTTTATTGAACTATATATAAGACATAAGTAAATATAAATATTCTTTTAGGGAACGCCAATAATATTTTAATGTGTTTTTCAGCGTTTTTTCTTTGCTACTAAATTCTGAAAACCATTGTTAATGTTAGTAGCTCTAGTTATGTCTTTAATTCTTGTATCAAAGAGCTCCAGATTAGAATGTTTATATTTGTGGCCTCTTGTGTACAGTGTTTGTTATTAAGATTCTTTTGAGGCAGAGGTGTGTATTGAGTCGAAATTCCATATAAATTCCCTTTATCCGGTATTACTAACGTAAATATCTCTTTCACATTGTACATTCGATTGGTTTATTTTACATTTCACGGTGCTAAAGAGAATTAAATTTATTGTTTAAGCATTCCTCATATGTAAAATTTAATTTGCTATAGTTCTCAAGTTTGTAATCAAAAATTTGAACCTGTTATGATCTTTAATAAATGGACACACGTGTCATCAACTGTTCTCACGTACAAAGAAGGGTTAAAGATATTATTTTCGTAGAATTTTGTTTTCTTTTTAAGAAATATAAAAGTCCGCGAATGTTGGTCCAAGGGAGATCCCATTGAGACTCCATTTTTTTTGAATCCAAAGTTTTGTTTTTAAATTGCTAAAAGGCGTTGATTAGGGTTAGTACATGAAATTTGTATTTCAAAAATATATATCAAAAATATATATATATCGTATATATTTATATATAATAATATAATATATATATATATATATATATATATATATATATATATATATATATTATATACATTATATTTCTATTTTTTATAAAATATATTTATTAGTAGTTGTATCCATGAATATATATACTATAATTAAACGTATATATATAATATATATCCTTTGTATGTAACAAAATTTCAAATTTTTGATTATTTTATATATGTAATAATAAAGATAGATTTATAGTATATATACTGATATGAATGTCTATATATATTTATATATATATATATAATATATATATATATATATATTATATATATATATATATATATTTCTAAAATAATAAAATATAATAAATAATAATAATAATAATAATAATAATAATAATAATAATAATAATAATAATAATAATAATAATAACAATAATAATAATAATAATAATAATAATAATAATAATAATAATAATAATAATAATAATAATAATAATAATAATAATAATATTTTTATCTTCATTTATTAAGAATTTTATTGACCATGCTCAAAAATAACTACATTAAGTTAAAAATTTTAATAAAAATAAAATTTAAATACCCTTTTCTTATAATTTAATAACTTTACATTATTCTTCATCTAGTTAAAATTGAAATTTGAAATGCATAAAAAAAAAATAATAAATAAAAGTAATAACGTACATAATTATAAGCTAAAATTTTTTTGTACTTTTTTCCTTCCTCTGTGGCCAAAAATTCAAAATTTTGGGATTTTTCGAAATATGAACAATTTAAAGAATAATTTAAGGTTCTGAAACATTTGTCTTCAAAAGATCTTGAATTAGATTTCGAAAATTGAAATGTTTTACTTTTACTTTTTCTTGATTTTGAAAAATCCACAAAAGACTCTTCTTCTATAACAAAGTCCAATGGTGTGTTCTTTGATTCGTTAAAACTATAAGGCATTAAATAAGGGATCATAATATATATAATATATATATATATACTATATATATTAATATATATATATGATATATATTAATATATCATATATAATATATATATATAAGTAATAATATAAATATAGATATATATATATATATAATATATATGTATATTATACATATATTAATATATTATATTATATATATTTTTTTTTTTTTTACAGAAATTAACACCATCCACGTCACGGGAAGAGCCCTAAATCAAGGAGGAGTGTATCATATTAGTCCGAGCAGGACGGAGCAGCCAAGGAGAGAATAGCTCACATTCTCGCACCGACCAGTGTGCGAACCTGGGCCCCAGGCTTGGTTTGGCGATGCTCTAACACATGAGCTATCGGCGCTTTTATAATAAATAAATATGAAATAAATAAAAAAAAAAAAAATTAAAAAAAAATATAACATATAATATTCGAAATCATTACAGTTGTATTTTCAACATTATATTATTATTTAAATTGCTAAACACTATATTTCACTTTATAATATATATATATATATATATATATATATATATACTATATATATATATATATATATATATATATATAGTATTATATATATAATAATATATATTAATAATATATATTATAATATATATAATTTTATATATATATATTACTATATATATATATATAATTTTTTATATATAAATATATTTATATATTATATATATAATATATATATATTATATACTATATATATATATATATATATATCATATATAATAATATATATATTAATATAATTCGTAATATATATTAGTTCTTTATGAAAAACAAACAACCTAAAAATACAATACTACAATAAATAATTACTGTATAATAATATATTACTACTACTATATATAAATATATAAAATCTAGTAAATATATATATTTATATATATATCATACCTATATAATATATTATATATAATATATATATAATATACCATATATATATAGTAAACTTAGTTCCTCCTACTTTTTCTGCGAGAGAAATTTTCGAAAATTGTTTTTTGAATTTTTTTTTTTAAACATGGTTTAAATAAATAATAAATGAATAAATAAATAAATTATAAATATATAAATAAACAAATAAATAAAAAAAATAAAGGGGGGAAAAATCAGAAATGATGGAGCTCATTTATGGATAGATTGAAAGGGTGGCGAGTATTGATAATTTTTCCCCTTTTTGTTCTACACTGTAGTTTGGTGCTGTGCTTTTTTATTTTATTATTTATTATTACTGAATTATTATATTATTATTATTATTATTATTATATTATTTTATTATTATTATATTTATATTATATTATATTATTATTATTTATTATTATATTATTATTATTGATTATTATTAATTCTTTATTAATAAAATTATTGATCATTATGTATTATTAATATATATATATATAAAATATATATATAATCTATATATATATATATATATATTATATCATATATATATATTATATTATAATTATATATATATATTATTATATATATAGAATACATGTTAATATATATATATTAATATATAATATATTATATATATATATATATATATCATATATATATATATATATATATATATATATATATAGTATATATATTAATATATATTATATATATATTTATATATCTATATTAATATATACTATATATATATACTACGTAATATACATATATATATATATATACTATATATATATATATATATATATATATATCTATATTATATATGTATATATATCTTATAACTATATATTATATATATATATATTATATAATATTATAATATTATATATAATATATTTATATACTATTATATTATATATATAATAAAATTATATATACATATATCTTATATATATATATGATATATTTAACCCTGTAGTTGGTGCTGTTGCTTTTTATTATTATAATATGATTATTATTAATTATTATTATTATTATTATTATTAATTTTATTATTATTGTTATTATTATTATTATTATTATTATTTATTATTATATAATTATTAATTATATTATTAGTTATTATTATTATATTATTATTTATTAATTCTATTATTAATATTATTATTACTTATTTTTATTAATATATATATATAGATATATATATATAATATATATATATATATATATAATTATTATATATATATAATATATATTTATATAGATATATATATATAATTATATATACTAGTATAAATATATATATATAATATACTATATATTATATATAGTATACTATATATATATATTATATATAGTAATATATATAATATATAATATATTATATTATATATATCTATTATATTATATATATATATATAATAACTATATCAATCCAGTTTTCTAGCCTCCGGGAATCTTATTTTAGGAATAAGAAAGTACACGACAACTTGGACAGCATAGGAAAATTGCTTAATGTTGACAATTCACGACAACGTTTCGGAACAACATAGTTTCCAATCATCTAGGATGTAGTAGTGAAGGGCTTCCGGACTGCTTATCTCTTTTACCCCACCTACGCTTTACCTGCCTAGGCTCTTTTTACCCCACCCGTAAAATTTGGGCAACCCTAATGTTTTTGAGCTCAATTTTTTACCTGCCCTTGCCCTTTTTTGGCCTTTAGAGCGTTTTCGGCCCTTGACCTTTTTTGCCTTGTAGCTTTTTGAGCCCCTTTCGAAGAGAAGGGCCGTGCCAGACGGAAATCGACCACGCCATCTATTTCCATCGTCCCTGTCCGTTTTTACGCATCTCACACTATTTTGGCCCCTTTAGGGCTTAGTCCCTTTTTGATGTTTTGGCTGATTATTTTCGGTTTTGGCCTTGATCTTTAGGCGCTTGAATACGGAATCAGGCCCTGAAATTGACATTCTAAATTGAACCAATTCTTCAAAGGTCAGTCGGAGGGGATTTGTTAGGGGGAAAATTTAATCTTTTTCCTTTGAACTCAATATCAGGGTACCTGCCTACCTTGCCTTTGGTAGTCTGAGCTAACATGGAGGTCATGTAGGTATCTTGACCTTATGGATCTGTCCTACAGTTTTTCCCATCCGCGGTCGCACAGCCCCTACACAACACACACACACACACACACACACACATCACTTACCCTTATAAGCACACATTCACTATTGACATCACACATTAGATACTTACCACTTAAATTTACACTTAATATCCACACGTACAAACACATCTGCCACTCTTCTGTCTTGCCAGGGGGCAATTTTGGCCAACCCTAATTTTTGGACCATCCCTAATTTTTGGCAGCCCATAATTTTTCGGCCAACCCTTTGGTCTTCCCAGGGGCAATATTTGAGAACCCCAAATTTTCTCGGTCCCATACTTTTTGTTATTCCAGGGGAAAATTTTGGCCTTATGTAGCTTTTTTGAAGCTTTTAGTTTTTTTGCTGGCGTCATCTTTGATACACCTTATTTGGAAGGTTCAATCCTTTGATGGCTCAACTTTGATGAACCATCTTTGATGACTCATCATTATTGATGGTTCAGCTTTGTCGGTTCAACTTTGATGGTTCCCAAGCACCGTAAGGTGTATCTAGTGATGTTCTATCTTAGTGGTTTCTTATGAGTATTAGATGCGTGGCCAGGGTGAGTGGCCACAAGTGAGTGCCAATGAGTGCTAATGGTGCCAAGGTGAGTGCAAGTGGAGTGCCACAGAGTCGCCAACTGAGGGGCTCATTTTTTCCGAGCCGTTTCTAGCCTCCCTAGCCCAGAATAGCCCTAATAGTGGGTGTCTACCCCTAGGTATTAAGGTATGAGGAACGATTGGTGTATATTACAAGTTGCTCGGATGCTTCCTACACTGTGAGTTAGTCTTTTTCTAACATTATAGCACCGACAAGAATTATAATCTTAAATGAGTTACACATTTGCTAGACAGTTGGCGCAAACGTTCGAGTCGCGTCCCGCAGGTGAGCCCCCGCCGCTGCGTGCGCCCGCAGGCGCAGATATTACCGCAGCGTATCCGCTGCCACGGGCACCCGCCGGCGCAATTATTTCCGCGTAATTCGCCGCGCGTGCGTCCCGCAGACCGCATATATTATAAACGCGAACAAAAAAATATGATATCAATGTAAAGTATTCAAAGAATTTCTTTCAAATACTAGAATCCATTTCATTTTTACTATATTGATCGAATTTTATTAAAACACTATACTTTATCATACCTTAAAGCAAGTAAATCATTAAATCAATAGAAGGTGTTTACCTAACACCTAAAAGATTAGTATGCTTTTGTTTACTGATTTACCTGCTTTAACGTCATATGCTTTAGCTGCTGTTAAACTCCTATATTTCTTAACATTACATACCTTAGAACAGTAATCAATAAATCAATAGAAGTGTTACTAACACGAAAGGGATTAGTGTAATGCTTTTGTGTTTTACTGTTTTATCTGCCTTTAACTCATATGCTTTAAGCTGCTTTTAATAACTTCATATAATTTATTAACATTACTATACCTTAAAGCATTAAATCATGTAAATCAATAGAGGTGTTACCATGAACACCAAAAGGGGATTAGTATGCTTTTTGTTTACTGTTTTACTGCTTTAACCCTCTTACTGCTTTACTGCTTTTAACTCATATATTTATTAACTTATTTTCTTTTATATTTTTTATTTTTGTTCTTAACTCATACATTTATTAACATTAAATTGTTTTTTAATATTTTTTATTTTGTTTTTAATACTTTTATATTTATTATTATGTTTTAATTATTATTATTATTTTATTATTTTTATTATTATATTATATTGTCTATTTTTATTTTGTTTTTAATACTTTTTATTTAAATAAATGTAATGTAAGAAAAACACACGCAATGTCTGTTGAGTTAATACATTATTATTTTAATTAAAATTGGTACGAAATTTTCATTAAAAACCATTATACTTGTTACATGCTTTACTAGCTTTAATTAATCCTCATTATTCATTATTCACCTAACGAGTATGGATGTGGAGAAATTTACTTTCCGAAGTCCGGCTACATGGTCTTTGTAGGCTGGGCCGACAGGTCTGTGGTAAAACCTTTCTATTATTAAATATGTTAAAGGAAATGGAGATTTTATGAGCAAAAAAGCATCTGTTTAAAATAAAAAAAAAAAAAAAAAAATTATATGGTTTTTTGGGTTTTTTAAAAAAAAAAAATTTTAATGTTTATTTCAGGTATAAAATTTATTTAGGAATATAAAGATAAGTGATTCAATTCTCAAACTGAAGGCAACATACGATATTAGATCGTTGGATAATATACATGGCCACAAAATTATTGTATTAGATGATTTAATGGACAAATTGAATTTGGAAATAGCAGAAGCATTCACAGTTTATTCTCACCATCATTAAATATCTCGGTGTTTTTCATAACACAGAATTTTTTTCATCAAAGCAAGCATATGCGATAGTGTTTCTTTAAAAAAAATAACACGTTTCAGTATTTATGTTGCTTTGGGGCAGAAGAATGAGCATGAGTCAAATAATGTATTGGGCCAAACTCTAAATGTTTTCCCCTTCAAAGGAAAGTTCTTAAAAGTAATAAATCGAGGTTACTGTCGATCCCTCACGGTTATTGTTGATGTGTGCAACTTTAACGCAAAAAACAACACGGTAACTGTACAGAGTGTACTCCGTACCAACATTCCTACCCTATGAGATAGAAACTGTATACCTACCTGAATAATGAGTGCTCTAGTTGCCGAAGTATTTACCTCTTATAAAAAAAAATTAAAAAGCTGAAACCATCTGATGAAAAACGTAAACTAATTAGCGAGGATGAGAAATTCATCCAGTGTGTATGTGAATTCTGTTTTAATATCATTATAAAAGGAAAGTTCCTTTAAACAGACCTCAGAAGGAAAAGCTACGTCGTTATAGAAAACATTGATTAAAAAACTCTCCGCTTAACAGATAAATCTGAAAAAATATAAAAGAAGTTACTCACAGAGAGGAGGAGGAGTATTCTTCCATTACTCTTCTGCCGTTAATATAGCTCCAAGATAAAAGTGGTGTCCCATGGATGAAAGAAGGTTTGCTGGTACTTCCATATAATGAGTATTGAGAAAATGAAAAGTATAGAATAAGTACAACGCATTCGTTACAGAATTTCAGTTCCTTGCAGATTCAGGCAATCACAACGCTCTATATGAACAGTTGATTATCCAGACGCTCACCACTGTGCAAAGATCCAGCACCAGTCACAGTTTTCAATCCACATTCACCAACGTCAATCATATTGCAGTATTACCAATACGAGACATCATGCCATTGGTCCTTCACAAACTCTCTTTGCAGTTCAATCAAAAATCAGTTGCACCAACAGAATCACTTATATTGGTGAGAACGACTCATGTATCCTTTAGTCAATCCTTCTCCTCCCAGCTTTATATGACTAAAGTTGAACAGATAAACCAAATTTAACGAAAAAGAGTGTACAGGATATTTAAATTTAGACTTAACATCCAGGAGGAAAACCGTATTTAATTCAAGATGCATATATCAAAATTGAATGAGATCTTAAAGACTTCATCTACATCCACCATTACGTAAACCGCTACCCGATGATGTAGATGTAGATATTTTCTAATGGAAGTTAAAACTTGCCAGTGAAAAATGAAGATAAATTTAAAAATTTCCTAGAGGAGAGCTTACCTAATAGAGTTCGTAAATCAGGAATAGCTTTATATAATATTTTTTAAAAGAACAATATCTTTGAATGTAGCAGGGCAGATGACGTAATTGATGATGAATAAGTTAATGGATCAAATTTGTGGATTTGATAGCGACTCTCAGTAACTGGAAAGAAGACCTCTGTAATAGGATGGAGATGAGATCAAACAACGAAACTTCAACTATTAATTTTCCGGCAGAAACTTTATGCTTAAATGCACAACGATTAGCAATTTGGGATAATATACTCCATTACGCAATAGAACCTTGATTCAAGTCCCCGTCAGGCTACGTTCTTTAACGGCTCAATAAATTCAAAAAGTGTTACCCAGAGGAAGAATACTAGAGAACATACCTTATATAAAACCTATTGGATTATAATCGTAATTATGTATCTATCATAATATATATTTTATTTAGTTTTATATTTTTTGTAATATTAAATAAATTTGTTTTTTACGATTTTTTGCCTCTGTAACCACCCTATTAACTATTATAGGCACATTTTGGTACAGTCACACACACACATATATATATATATATTATATATATATATATAATATTATATTATTATATATATAATATATTAATATAATTATATATATATATGATATATATATATTAATACTATATATTTAATATATATGCGGTTTACATGTGGTCATACCAAACAGTGAGGTCAGAAGGAGTTAGTTGATAAGGTTTTTACTTCAATTCTGAGGGAAACAAATAGTTTTGGGGGTTCACTAGGTTTTCTTTAAGGTATCCTAATATTGTTTTTAAAAAAAAAAAAAGGGAGGGGAAAATAAAGGAAAGGGTTAAAAGCCTTTTAGAGGGTGAAGAGGGCATTTACTCTAGCATAAACCTGTAAGAAAAATAATTTCCTCGCGGAACCAACATATCTCTGCAGCTTCGATAGTGTATGGCAATCTAGATTTTATCTGGAATATGATTAAGATTATAGTTCTTTATATCATGAAGGATTTCATAGTACATATCTTTTTACTATTGACGTATACTCTAAATACTTGTGGTTATAAACATTAAAAGAATAAAAGATCTATGCTACAGTTAGCACGCTGCAGTACTGAATTATAGAGGTTGAACGTAAGGTTCCTAAAACGATCTGGACAGATTCAGGAATGGAATTCAAGGGTGGACGAGTTTCCGGCTGGACTTCGGGAGTATGGTATAGAGCTATTACAATACCATCTTTCCGTAAACAAAGACGGCTATACGTTGAGAAGAGGTGCACGTCTTATTTAAGAAAACGTCGCATGCCATAGGTATTTTTACTAACTAAGGAATGAATATTTTAAAATATACTGATATAACTGAACGATCTGGCTTATTCTTATACCAATAGGTTTACCATAGAACTAGTAACGAGTCAACACCATTTTAGATAAACTGGTAAAACTAAGATGGAGATCAGACCACATCTGTATGAAAAAGAAAACAATTAATAAAAAGATACATCAGGAATAATAGGGAATTTGACCTATGTATAGATTCTCGAAAGATGAAAGATTCAGAAAGGGGTATGAAGCCGGAGTGGTGGTCTACAGAAGTTTTTAAAGTGCACAAATATCCCGGCCATTCCGCTAGTGATAGTTTAATAGTTATATTAGTCTGAGGATTTAGATGGTGATTAAAAAATAAAGGCGGGTTTATATAAACAAAAAATACAAAAAGTAAGGTTCAAACCTGTAACAGAATAGTAAATTGGAAAAGATATTAGCTACGAGAGGTAAGGGAGAAAAGATAAGCAGTTACTTGTGAAATGGAGGGGATAGACTCGCTATTGTTGATGCATCGGCTCTCTCTCTAACTTCTCTTGTGTTCGTTTGATTTGGTCTCTTTTTTTTTTTTTTTTTTCTTGCTTTTTGTGTCTGCTGAAGTTTAATATTATACTAAAAGGCAAGTCAAGGGTTAAAGAATCATTAATCACCAGTTGTCATTAAATCATGGAGAGTGTATGATACTTTTATTTTAACTCTCGCATCCTTCATCCCGTCCTTGGATGTTTACACTCTGATAATATGAACTCTTCGGATTTTTACAACTGTGTTAATGCATCCTATACCAACTTAAAAGAGAGGAATACGAAGTAGGATATTTGTGAAATGATATTATATACGGACATAGAAAATTTGCCTCACAATTTTATTTCTGGATGGTGGTGTAACCGAAGTGTATGAATGTGTTGAGACTATTATTACAAGTGGAAGATTTAGTCGTAACTGCAAAGGACTGATACTAATTGCTACACAAGCTGAATAGACATACATTTCGTACAGAAAAAAAAATAGGATGATATTCCCCTTTTGAAGAATTTGCTCTGCTGAGGGCATATTTTAAATCGGTGATTTTGTATTGTTTGGTTATTTAAACATCTCTTTGATATGAAGCTAATTATGGTTAGGACTTGATTACCAAACTGATATGCGTACTATGAAGTAAAGTAATAATATTTTCTTTAAAGTATCTAAAGTTAAGTGTAATTAACCTCGATGAACCGTGACCTTTTGTTTTCTCCGGAACAAATCAACGATGGGCAACGTAACATAATGACTGTAAGCGGTAATTGGGGTGAGCTGGATATACTTCAATGATATCCTAGCTTGATGTTGAGAGAGGGTTTATACTATCTGTGAGAATATACCAGCCATGACTCGCACATGAACCAAAAGATTGAAGCAGATCGATCCTGCATTATCTGTACCCATTCCGAGATGCTCAACCAAACCAGGTATGGTTATGTAGTATACAAATATAATTGATCATCAATAGTGTAGGTAATACTTAAAGCTCCTTTATTAAAAGAGTAGGTTATGTATAGATTTTCCCAAAGAGGAGTAAAGTTATACACATTTTCCTCATTTCTATCTATACCGTCTGAATAGAATCAAAACATTTTTGACTCTGTAGCGTGCATATAAAAGTAAAACGATGTAGCAGGAAAATATCCTTCCCTTTACATAACGGCGCATTGTTATGCCAAAGTTCATATTAATGCAAGAAAGAGGATGGTAATTACAGCATAATGGAATATATATATATAAGGGGTGTAGTCAGATATATTTTTCATGTCATTAATCATCTCTCACGAGTGTAAAATAAGTATAAGAAGACCTCCTGTAATAAATGAGGACGCAGAAAAAGGGTATTCAGAGGATGAAAATGTATCAGGAGGGCGTGATGGCTTAGTGGATTTTTTTGCCTAAGCTATGGAAAAGTGGCAAGGCCCCTACTGCAGGAGAGGTGGGGAATCTATAGGTAAAAAACTATAAGAACAAGGGTTGCATACTATTCAAGATATTTGCTGCAGGAAGATAACTCGTGACAGGCATGTAAAAAGCGTATTGCCGTATGGTTTCAGATGAGATGTTGATAGATGTTAAGCGTAAATAAGACGTAAAATGTCAGGTCATGGACGAGGGGGCCAAGAAGATTGTCATAAAGAAAAAGACTAAACGGAAAAAAACTCAAAAGAAAAAAGTATTGACTGTATTTGCTTATTTTTACTAACTGATAACTTTTATACGAGGTGTGTATTAATGTATATAAGTATGTTTTTTTCAGAAAAAAATGTTCATTTATTAAGCGACCAAGAAGCTCCGCATGACATACAGAGATGCTTTCCTTTCATGCCTTGTGCTAGTCCCTGATTGTTGTATAGAGTGATTGGAATCCTCTTCTCCCTGAACCTAACACAGGATTAAGCGTTAGCGAACTCACTTTATCAGATATTGAATCTATGCATTAATTACCCAATCACAGATGTTTCCTCTCTCTAGAGTTCATTATTCCCAGGCACTTCTAATTCAATTACCTAAGGATCCCTCTAATGTTGTTTTTAATAATGTAAAGACGAAATTGACCAAAACCTGATGATAACAGATCGTTTTCACTCGGGTGATGCCCATACTTAGATAGCATTACAGAATCAAATTTCTCCTGTAGTACAAATGGTTTCACTCAGTTTGAGTCTATCTTAACGAACTTTACTAGGTGCGTCAACGCTAATTATCCTTATACGAGCTAGATAGAAGACATTTGTTAATTTATTCAGACGACGCTAAAACAATCTCATCTCCGAATTCATGTGGTTTTTTATAGACGTTTCAAAAGATGAAGCTTGCCTATAGAATAAAGCAGCTACAAGGTCATAATAATACTTATGAATTTTACGGTTCGATTAAATGGCGATATCTTCTCAAGAAAGAAAAAAGACACTCATTCTACCATTCTGTAGATAGCTAGGGTCAGAATCTAGAGATGTGCTCGCATTAAAAATTAAAAAAAAGTAGAGCCTTACTGCTAAACGCTGTATGGTCAGAACCTCTGTTTTCAAAACTGTTGGAGACTTATGCTTATGTTAGAAAAGGTGAATATTAAGTCACCACACATTCTCATCGCAGCGGGCAATTTGGAAATTGAAAATTCACTTTTGAATACTACAGCAAAGTACCCAATTAAGAGAGTTGAAACCAAGATATTTAACATTTCACAACTCAGGTATTAACTCGAGTATCAATTATCGCTACATTGTGACGGAATTTAACGAAAAGTAATAATATGGGAATTGTGGAACACCACGAAGCTATTCCAGGGAATAAAAAAGTCACGCTATAACAATTACATTTCGGTTCTTTAGGGGTATCAGTTTACATGTGAGATGGACTGCGTCAACGTCGAGCGTATTATGAAATGTTTATACACGGAGACCTATCTCTCTGTCCTTCGCCTTTTTTACGAGCTTAATAGCCAATGACTGTATCATGTTTAATGTGTTGGGACGGTTTAATTTGAAATAAATACGCAAAGAAGAGTAAATCTTATAGACGCCTATGATCTTACTTGCAGACCTTTCAGTGCTTGTACGTCCTATCATTTAAAAAACATTTGAGAAAGGGGCACCTTAGGACTAAGTTTCTTTTGTGCTTTTCATCCGATATTGAAAATGTAAATTGCAAAATCTTGGAAGCATCCTTCCAATCTCATTGAAATTGACGAGTAAACGGAACGTACTTTTGAATTATTTAAGATGAATGAAAGAGGAAATACAAGCGGTATGTTCAAAAATGAACCTCGTGCTTTTAGGGGTGTTCGCTTATTAACGAAATAAACTGCTGTAATAAGTTGGGAGAAGGGAATACCTGCTTCATTATTCAATAACATTGGCCTCGCTCACATCCCTCAAAGGACAATTGGATTCACGTTTATGAGAGCGAAAAAAAAGACGCTGTTCATCATATTTGATGTCTTTGACTTAAAATTTATATTGTAATCATCATTATATCACCCATTATTTTTAAAATATTAAAATATGCAACTACTCTTCAAACTTGTTACCCACACTGCTCAAAGCCATTATACTTCTAATTTGTGTGGAGTCTATTGTAATTTATTTTTCATTTCTGTTTTAAATTTATAATGTATGTTTTTAAATTAAAAAACTTGTAAATATATTTTGATGCTTAAATTTGTATCAAGATTTTATAGTTTCTAATGTAATGTAATAATGCTTTAAAAAAAATGAAAAATTGCGATTTTTTCTACCCTAAAACTCGTATATATAAAAAAACGGTTTTTCAATAAAATTTCGTACAATTTTATAAAATAAAATGTGTTTATATATATACCGACACTGCGTGTGTTTTTCTATAATTTACAATTTTTTTTTAAATAAAAAGCTATTAAAACAATTAAAAATAATAAATAAATCTAATAATAAAATAATAAAATAATAATAAATATATAACAAAAATAATAATATAATAAAGCAAGCAAACAAAATTAAAGAAATATAAAGAAACATAAATCTTCATAAATGTATCATTTAATTGAAAAAACAAAATAAAAAATATAAAGAAAACATAATGTTAATAAATATTGTTTTAAGAGCAGTACAGCAATATGAGTTTAATAGTAAAGGCAGTCAAAACAGTAAAACAAAAGCAAAACTAATCCCCTTTGGTGTTAGGTAACACTCTATTGATTTACTGATTTAGTGCTTTGAAGGGTGATGTATGTAGATTAATATGAGTTAAAAAGGCAAGTAAAGCATATGGTTAAAGAGCGTAAATGCATGTAAACAAAAAGCATAACTAATCCCTTTGGTTTTAGGTAACACTCTTATTGATTTACTGGATTTACTGCTTAAGGGTATGTAAAGTATATGTTGTTGTAATAAAATTTCGATTACAATATAGTAAAATAATTGAATGATTCATTCAGTATACTTGAAAAAGAAAATTCTTTTAATATTTTTAACAATTGATAATTCATATTTTTTGTATCCGCTGTAGATTTCGGGGGGTCTGCGGACCACGCGGCGGCTGGTATACGCGAAATATTGGCGCCTGCGGGCGCACGGAACGCGGCGGCGATTACTCGGTAATGACTTGCGCCTGCGGGCGCACGGCCCTTTTATGACTGCGTTTAAACGCGGCGGGTTTCGTCGCTGGTCACCTGGCGGATGACGCGGATGCTGAAAACGTTTGCGGCACTGGGGGTCTCAAATGTGTAACTCTTTAAATATATATTCTGGTCTGTGCTATAAGTGTTAGAAAAAGACTAACTCATAGTAGGAAGCGTCCTAGCAACTTGTAATATACACAATTCGATTCCTCATACCTTTAACCTAGGGGTAGACACCCCATATTAGGGCTATTCGGGGCTCAGGGAGGCTAGAAAAGGCTTGCAAAAAAGTGGCACTCAGTTGCACTGATGTGGCACTCATTGGCACTATGTGGCAACTAACTTGGCACTATGTGGCACTCACTTGGCCACTCCATTGGCACTCATTGGCACTACATTGCACTCACGCTGGCAGCTGTCCATGTCTAATGTAACTCATGATAGAGAACTCAATGAGAAATCACTCGATACACCTTACGGTGCTTGGAACCATCAACGTGTACCGACAAAGCTGATACCATTCAATAATGTTGAGTCATAAAGATGGCAGTCATCAAAGTTAGCCATTAAAGCGTGGAACCATGCATTTAGGTGTCCAATCTAAGATGACGTCATCGAAAAAAAAAGCTACAAACGGTCAAAAAAGCTACAAGGCCAAGAAATTTAGATCCCCTGGATACCAAAAGGGTTTTGACCGAAAGATTTATGGGTTCTCAAAAATTGGCTCCTTGAGAGACACAAGGTTGGCCGAAAAATTAGGGCTGCCGAAAATAAGGGATGGCCAAAAATTAGGGTTGGCAAAAATTGACCCATGGAAAAGGTTGGCAGTGGTTTTTGTACGTGTGTATAAATGTATAATGTATGGGTGGTAGATATCATAGTGAATGTGTGTATAGGTGAATGTGTGTATAAGTGTAAGTGTGTGTGTGTGTGTGTGTGTGTGTGTGTGTGTGTGTGGTGTGTGTGTGTGTGTTGTGTGTGTGGTGTGTGTGTAGGGGCAGATGCGAACCGCGGAAGGAAATAAGTTAGGACAGATCCATACAGGTCAGATACTTACATGACCTCATGTTAGCTCAGTTACCTACCAAAGGCAAGGTGGCAGGTACCTGTATGAGCTCAAGATAATCCCTACTAATCCCTCCACTGACCTTTAAGAATGGTCAATTTTTAAGAATGGTCAATTTCAGGCCTTGATTCCGTATCAAGGCCAAAATCAAGGCCAAGGCCGAAATATCAAGGCAAAACATCAAAAAGGGCTAAGCCCCTAAAGGGGCCAAAATAGGGGGGGGATACGTACGACGTGCTTCGCATCCGTCTGGGACGCCCTTTCTTCTAGGGCGCGTCAAAGCTACACGGCAAAAAAGGTCAAGGCCAAAAAAGGTCAAGGGCAGGTAAAAATTTGAGCTCAAAAAATTAGGGTTGTCCAAAATTTTAGGGTGGGGGTAAAAGAGGCTAGGGGTAAAAAGGTAATAGGTCCGGAAAGCCCTTCAGCTACTACTATCAGGCTAGAAACAAATAAGAAAACGCAATAAATACAGAGTAGAGAAAAGTCCTCAACTTCTAAGTTCTTCCAAGAATTCTTTTATTAATAACAGAAACAAAGAAATAAATTAAGGAGTTAAATTTTCCACTCAGCATTAATGATGACATTATTATTTCTCCTTGAACAATTAACAATAACCAACTAAGTTAAATATTCGAATTTCACAGACCTATATTAAAAATCAAACAAGAATTTAACAGTACATATGCAAAAAATATATAATATCAAAAGGGTTACTAAATGGATGTTTTTAATTATGGGCAAAATATAGAAACTTACTTAAATTACGATAATGGTGGTTGCTTCATGTCACGTAAGGTTACACTAGTTGGAGTTTAAAGGACGCACTGTCAGTTTAAGCTGAGGTTTTAATATTCCTGTGCTGTAAAGCGATTCCTCAATGTGCATCGGTTGTTTTGAGAGTACTTTGTAACAGTAATTGAAAATACTATGATAAAAGGGTGATAACATATTAGTGAATGATCAGTATAATGGTGCGAAGTGACAGTTAAGAAGAGAATTTGTACTTGTAGAGACACCCCTATGCTCGTCGGTCTGACAGAAAGTTGACGTAGAGTACTGCCAACGTAAGCAACATTACAGTTGCAACAAATAAATTTATAAACGAAGAAAGAGCGCAGTGCCATTGGGATATTGTCTTTGTGGTTGCAAATTCAGCATTTTGAGAAGAGTTAAAATCAATTTAATATCGAAGTTTGAGGGAAACAGTTAGATAAGATATACGAAAGGTCTTTACGAAGTTTGATGTGGATGTGTTCATAAAAGGGTAAGGAGAGATACAATTTTAGTTTAGTTTATTATTTCGGCTCCGTTTAAGGGTCCTCAGAACCGGTGTCAAAATTGAGTATACAAAACTATTCAAATAGAGTAATTTGTTTTCATCAGATTGACAATTATACTATCTCAAGAAAAGGTCTCAGTGGAGATTATTTTCCTCTGTTTTTGACATTTTGAAAACTGTGCATTTTGACGACTTTTGCATGCTCGATTTTGACACCGGTTTTGAGGACCCTAAATTTGTCTATTTGAGAATTTTTTCTTTTGTGTGCAGCTATTTTTCTACCATTCACAACTTTCCTACAAAGGTTTGCATCATCCGTTGCCTTTTCATCCAATATATATCCTAAATATTGAAGCTCAGACACTTGTTCCAGATGATCACCACAGAATATAACTTCACATCGGACTATTCTCACTCACAACCATAACCTAACTCTTATCTACGTCTTCTTTCAAACTCCTCCTTTTACACATCCTGCTAAATCCCTCTACCAAAACTCTCAAACTCTCTTCAGATTTGCCACACAGAACCAAATCATCCGCATATAAAAAAAATAGGTAGTGAACCATTCACTCTCTTCCATCAACCAAATCATCCGCATATAATAGGTAGGACACACTCCAATCTCTTCCATTCTCCATCTAACAACTTCCCCTGCCACTCTTACATCCAATTCTTTCATAAGCACATCCATTTACAAATTTAATAACCAAGTAGATATAACACATCTCTGTCTCACTCCACTATTAATATTAAACCAATAACTTTCAACTCCATTTATTCTTACACACCTTCATTATCTTTGATACAATTTTTTGAATTTCCATTTCAGGTTCCAAATTCTCATTATCTATATAAACATAAACCTCATAGAAACTTCCTTATTATATACTGCCATACACCAGTTGCAAATCGATATATTATATATAATATATATATGTATATATATATATATTATATATATATAATATATATATATATACCTTTATATTAATATATATAAAAATATGTGTATATGACATGTATTCATTAAAATAAGAAATAAATCAAGAAGGATTATTATAATCAAAGTAATATGTTATATATATATATAATTATATATATTATATATATATATATAATATATATATAATATATATATATATATATATATATACTAATATATAATATTTATATTTATATATAATAATATATATTTAGTTAATATATATAGTATAATATAATATATATCTATAATATATATATATAATTATCTATATATTAATATATTACTATATATATAATATTCAGTATTATAATTTATATATATATATATATATTTTATTATATATATATATATATATATATATATATTATATATATATATTAAAATTTAAATTTAAAAAAATATAATATACAGAAGATGTATATATATATATAATATCTATAATATATATATATCTTTATATATTTATAAATTAATACGTATCTATATATATATATACTATAGTTTTATATATATATATATTATATATATATATATTATATGATATATGTATATATATATATATTATATTATTATATATATGATATATATATATATATATATATTTAAATATATTAATATTATATATATATATATATTTATATATATAATATATATATAATAATAATATACGTATATACTAATTATAATATATATATATATATATATTATATAATATTTACAAATATTTATCATTATATTATATATTGAAATTTATAATAGTAAATGTACTTACAAAGGTGAATTCGTGTTTCGCTCGTCCCAATTGGAACTCGTTTCCATTGAAATTGAATTCTTCAAATAACTCAAACCAAGATAAATGCAATAGGTAAAGAAAGATAAAAGCATCTTCTTTTCTAATCTGAATGAATTAAAATAATTTTTTTTCAATAATTAATAATAATAATAATAATAATATAAGATATAATAATAATATAATAATAATAATAATAATAATAAAATAATAATAATAATATAAATAATAATAATATATAATAATAATAATAAAATATAATAATAATATTAATTAATAATACTATTAATAATAAATAAAATAAATAATATAATAATAATAATAATATAATATAATAATAAAATAAATAATAATAATAATAATTTAATAATAATAATAAACTATAATATAAGAATAATAAATAATATTAATAATAATAATAATAATAATAATAATAATGAATTAATAATAATAATAATAATAATAATAATAATAATAATAAAAATAATAATAATAATAATAATAATAATATAAAATAAAATTAATAAAAAAAATAAAATAATAATAAAATAATATATAATAATAATAAGTCAGAGTTATACGCGATAGTAGTAGGGGTTGCGGCTTACTACGGGAAAATTGACGCCGGGATGTTGCATAAGCAACATTTTGATTTTGACAATTAGGCCCCAAATTAGGATTTACAGTTGGGATACCTTTTCAGGGCGACAACGGGCCTTTTGAGAACGACAAGTCGCTTATCGAATGGCGAGAACAAAGCTGTTTTGAGTCTGGAGACCTTTCGGAGATATTGAATTGAAATGCGAAGGCTTAGCTCCGGAATAGGATCGGGATTCTTTGTTGATTTAAATTATCTCGCATCATTTCAAATGGCTCCATTCGATTATGTTTTGTTGGTGTAATTGTTAGCAAAGTGTAACCGTTGATGGCAGGGAATTTGCTAATGTAGCAGTTATCACCACGTAATGTGATATAGGTTTGTTATGAATACGTATGGTTCTTAGTTCAAGTATGTATGTTACTTATTGCTGTTGAAAACTTGTTTTTGTTAACAATTATTCTAGAAAATATTAAGGGAAAGAGAGTGATAGTTACAAGTTGCCTTTAAAAGTGCGAGTTTGTGTTACAATAAAGGACTTTAATAGCTTTAATAAGATGGTAGGGAATGGTGGTGTAGATTGAAGTTTGATTTATTGATTAATTAATATTTCTAATAAAAAAGAATAAAAATTTGTAAAAACGAAATATTTTTAATAAATTTTGCTGTTCATACAAAGAACATATTTTTATGTTACGTTATACAAATATTGTAATTTAAATATTACTTTAATCACTTACGCGGTAAGGGTTGCGGATTTTTAATTTTGATTTATTGATTATTTGATATTTTTAATACACAATTTTTTTTAGTAAAAATATAAGATGTTTCAATAATGTTTTTGTTATGTTCGTACAAAGAACTTATTTTTGTGTTATGTTAATATAAAGAACTTATTTTTATGCGTTTACACAAAATGATACCGAAATATGACTTAAATCGCTTAATCAATGAATCAAGGACGGGAATGTGTTGCGTTTTTACGGGTTTGATTTATTGATGAATTGATATATAAAATGAAAAGAATAAAAGTTTCAGTAAAAACATAAAATGTTTTATAATTTTTTTTAAATAGATAAAATTTTAAAAATAAAAATGTAAAATAAAAGTTTCAAAATAAAAATTTAAAAATGAATATATAAAATTTTATACCATGAAGTTATTTTCACATTATGTTTATGCAAAATGTACTTTACGAGGGCGACAACGCATTTTCGAGAACGACAAGTCCGCTTTCGAAGGCGACAAAGCTGTTTCGAGGTCTGGAAGACCGCTTTCGGAGATATTGAATGTGAATTCAGAGGCTTAGCTCCGAGAATGAGGATTCGGGATTCTTTGTCTGATTTAAAATTATCTCGAGATCATTTCTAATGGCTCCATTCGATAAGTTTTGTGGGGTAATGTTAGCAAGTTACCGTTGATAAGCAGGGAACTTTGCTAATGTAAGCAGTTTATTCACACGTAATGTATGATAGGTTTGTTATGATACGTTATGTTCTTAGTTCAAGTAATGTTATGTTAGCTTTATTGCTGTTAAAACTTTGTTTTTGTTAACAATTATTCTAGAAAATATTAAGGGAAAGAGAGTGATAGTTACAAGTTGCCTTTAAAAGTGCGAGTTTGTGTTACAATAAAGGACTTTAATAGCTTTAATAAGATGGTAGGGAATGGTGGTGTAGATTGAAGTTTGATTTATTGATTAATTAATATTTCTAATAAAAAAGAATAAAAATTTGTAAAAACGAAATATTTTTAATAAATTTTGCTGTTCATACAAAGAACATATTTTTATGTTACGTTATACAAATATTGTAATTTAAATATTACTTTAATCACTTACGCGGTAAGGGTTACGGATTTTTAATTTTGATTTATTGATTATTTGATATTTTTAACAAACAATTTTTTTTAGTAAAAATATAAGATGTTTCAATAATGTTTTTGTTATGTTCGTACAAAGAACTTATTTTTGTGTTATGTTAATATAAAGAACTTATTTTTATGCGTTTACACAAAATGATACCGAAATATGACTTAAATCGCTTAATCAATGAATCAAGGACGGGAATGTGTTGCGTTTTTACGGGTTTGATTTATTGATGAATTGATATATAAAATGAAAAGAATAAAAGTTTCAGTAAAAACATAAAATGTTTTATAATTTTTTTTAAATAGATAAAATTTTAAAAATAAAAATGTAAAATAAAAGTTTCAAAATAAAAATTTAAAAATGAATATATAAAATTTTATACCATGAAGTTATTTTCACATTATGTTTATGCAAAATGTGTGTTCAAGTATGACGTAAAGCAGCAAAGCATGACCGGGTGGGAGGAGTGTTGTGGGTTCCTTGTCTATTGCTTTAGGGTCATTAAAGTACATATTTTTAATAAAAAAAATAATTTTTTTAGTAACATAAAATGTTTAAAAACTTTTAATAAATAAAATTAAAAATAGATTATTTTAAAAATAAATAAAACCTTTAAAGAAAATGTAAGATGTAGAATGATATTTTTAAAATAAATAAAAACTTTAAACAAGATTGAAATGTAAAATAAACCTTATGAAATAATAAAAACTTTAAACAAAATATAAATGTAAAAAAACATGAAAAAATAAATTAAAAATAAAATAAGATTTCAATGTAAATAAAAAAAAATTCGTAGTTATCGAATACTTGAAGCTTACAAGGTTGAAACAACCTAACGGGGAAATTCTATCCACATTAGCAATAGTAAAATTGGAAAGTTGAGGATGATAACCAATCCTAGATTTAAAAGAAGAAGCAAGTTTGAAATGAGCAAGACAATGGGGTCTCAAGTCATTAGGACAGAAATGAATTATAAGAAGAAGAAATAGTTAGTAGAAATAATCAAAAGTAGAAATAGAGTTAGAGATGTGACAGTACCTTGAAGAACAATAATAATGACAGGAAAGACGAGAAGTATAAAGGCTAAGCATGAGGTAACAAACACTACTCTGTGCTCGTTAACTGACCATATATATCTTCTATTTTCAATAATAGACGGTTATTGTGTAAATGTGCGTAAAGATGTATTGCCTTCCTACTTTTGATAGTTCCGAACTTTCCACCTTGTAATTCAGTCTCTCTTATCAATCGTCAATTAAATTCATCTGTTCTGTTTATTTATCCCCTAACTTTATTAACAAACCTTAATTTTTCGACTATCTTACTCCAAAATAGAGCACATTCTCTCATTCTTCCATGAAATCACAATTTTAGGTAATTTGAATGTTCTCCCCCTCCAATTTCTTTTTTCTGGTTCTCAAAACACAGCCGTGGAACTCTTCTTTAATTTCTCTATCGAGAGTGATCTTTGGCGATTGGTGCATTACCCGTATCTCTGATCGTCCTAGAAATAAAACAAACATTCTAGACCTTTGTCAACTTTCAATCCTTCTTTTTATTCTGTTAAGCTTTCCGGCTCTGGGATCCCCGGATAAACTTCCTATCTCTGTATCCTGATTTATCTCTTCAAGTCTTCCTAAAGAAAAATAAATCCCTTCCAACCATGAGAGAAGGTTTTTGGCATTTTGGTGCACTAAACTGGTTGGACTTGTGGTCGTATTTCTTTGATTTCTCTTGGAATAGTTATTGTTTCGGCTGGAGAGGTCTCTCCAAATGCGCAGATAGAATAAATGTAGTGATTCTCTATGATAACAAGGCGCACATTACACATTCTTTCCGTTCAATTAAAACTAGTAAATCTTTTTTTAACTCTACTTATTCTCATGATACTGGCCGCAAGGAAGCTGCCTTCAGGAATTACTGTAATCTTCACACTACGGAAACTCTTGCAGTTTGTATTTCATCCTAGATTCGCGCAAAATCTATTCTCCTTGACAATGAAAACTTGTTCTATGTAGAAAATGAAGCAATCTTTCTGGTTCTTCTTCATCATTCTCTTTCTATCATTTTGCAAAAACAAAATGTCAACTCTAGCTTTCCTTCTCCTTCTTTTCTTTATTATCTTCCGACGGAGCAACTTCTGTTTTGACTTCTGATAAAGCTGAACTTTTCACTCAAACCTTTGTATCTAATATCACCTTGGACGTTCTGGTGCTATTTCTGCTTTTCTATCCCATCCAATTCATTTAAGCCTAAGATTGTAATCTCTTCTAAAGACGTTACTTTCGCTCCCTCTCTCTGAGCTTAACATTAAGTAGGTATACTTTTCTGATTGTGTTCCTCCTGTGGTTTTTAAAATTTGTGTTCCTAAGTTTGCACCCATCCTTGGTAAACTATTTCGTTTCTGTCTATCCACTTCGATCTTCCTTTTATGCCAGAAATGTGTGCTCATCCACACTGTGCTTAAAAAGATAAACAATTCTCAACACTCCAGCTATCGTTCTATCGCTTTAAATTACGTTCTTTATAAAGTTTTCGAATCTAACCTTACCAGGAAGATTTGGGGAAACATCTCGAATCTTTTAATCTTATCTCAGATCACCATTATGGGTCTCATAAGAAACGCTCTGCTAGTGATCTTCTTTTTCTTCACTGATTCTTGACCCTAAGCCCTTTGTCATTTTGGTGAATATTTTATTTTGGCGCTAAACCTATCTAAAGTCTTCGATAGAGTATGACATTAAGCATTCATTTCTAAACATCCCACTTTCGGTATACAGTATATCGTCCTCTCTGCTAACAGCAGTTAATTCATGCTAGGAGGCTGGCCTCAAAGCATCTAGCCTTTCATTTTTCAAGTATTTGTAATTAGGACAAAGAAAATAAGGTTGTCTTCAATGCCTCAAAAAGTCAGTTGGTTCTTTCTACTCGACAAAATCTTTCACACAACTGCAAAATCTTCTTCGAAAACCCATTATTTATTTTTCTAAACAAGCTTCTATGGGGTTGGGTTCTTGCTTTTTATAAGGATGTCGTTCGCCCCCAGTATGAAGAATGCTTCAAACATCTGGAGTGGCTCCTCTCACACAGCTCATCTTGAAAAGGATGAGTCTTGGGCTTTTCGACCTGTCTCATTCACTTTCGCTAATTCTCTTCAATCTCTCCCAAGCCATCGAACCCTTGAATAATTCCTCTTATACTATCGCTATTATAAGGACACTGATCATTTGAAATCTCCATTCGTATACCTCATTATACCTCATTTTTCATACCTCATCTTATACCTCATCTTTTATACCTCTTATCTATTCTCCCTCCAACCCTCTGAACACAGACTTACCAGCTATACTCAATCTTACATGTACTCCACTGGTATAGTTTCAACACACTCCTTTATCTATTAATTTTATCTATTGGTTTGCACACTTTCAAACTCACTGTATCGAGATATGCTAACCTTTAATTGACCCTGCTTTATGGATTAATTTCTCTAACTAACCCAGTGGAATTTGGTTCGCATTAGGATTTTGCAAACCGGAGAAGACATAAAAAAGTAGAGTGAAAGAATATGTCAAGCACCATTACCACCCAAGACTTCCCATACTGGCAAAGGTCAAAAGGCTATGAATTTGTGAATTGAATGATATATTGATTATTATCAGAAGAAAAAGAGGGATAATACAAGAAATGAGTTGAGGATAGTTTCAAAGATGTTAGAGAGAATATAAGTGCCAGCTATGACCTATGAGTCGATAGGTAGAATGCTCAGTGCAGCTTTCCTTCTTCGAGATCGGTTTGCAAATATCTGGGTTTTCCAGCACTGTAGAGAACATAAAGGTGTTGAGAAACTGAGAATAATAGTGGATAAAGACCGCTTCGACAAGGCCTATTGAGGGATGGCCCCGTCGGGGCTCGCCTCATACCGTTGCATAAATACAGGACTTTCATTCACCCGATCGAAGTGTGTTTATCTGGTAGGCATAGGTCACTTGAGAGGAAAGGAGGAAGAGGAGGAAGAGGACTTGCACATTCCGAGGAAGAATTAATATGAAAGAAAAAAGTTTATTCGTAATTAAATGCTAATGGTAAATTAGCTTAGGTCCATCAGAGTAAATAAGATTAAGGAAAGGTTGGTTAGCATAAGGAACCTAAGATGATATTGGAAGAAGCCCAGCTGTCAGTAAGAGTTGTCAGAGTCTGCGCAGCTTTGTTTAGAATGGTAACGATACTCTTACTGAATAATATCCTTGCACACGATGTCCGATCTGAATGAAAATTACCAGAGAAGATGGGAAAACGAGAATTCCGATGCAATATTACTCTAGCATGAATGGTACGTAGAAGAATAAGATGAACTATGGAATTTGAGCCGATTACGTTTCCACCATTTACCCAGATATCGAAGAGTAATTTAGATTCGAACAGCGGTCCATCTCCACTCTATCACATGAGAGGAGCACACTCACCTGCTGGGTATACTTATAATTCCTAAATTCCCCTATTTGAAAAGATTTCAACAATGGTAGACGAGTAGTGTTGAACAAAATTGTTCGATCATTTTCTAACAGTTGAAATAGTCAATCGATTTTGGCCATACGGTCCAAAAATTTGTCAAGCAAAGTTTTATCTTTTCAGTTCGCCAAGGCAAAATTGGTTAACGGGTAAATCAACGCCTAAGATTTGTTGACCACTTTTTAACTTTAGGAAAATATTTGTCAAAGTTTTGTAACAATTTAAGGCACTTTTTACTGCTTGACCTGGTCCGACGATTGGACCATTACAAAGTGGGGGTCGCTTCTAAATTTTGTTCGTACTTTATGTAAACGCATTGGACTGGCTATACTACAGTAAGATCAATAAAACTACAATATATTAATCATTTATATACAATCTAGAAGTAAAAAAAAATCAATCGTAAATAAAATTAAAATAAAAAAAAAAGAACGTTTTCAAGAAATGCTTAACCACAGGTTTAAACAACCTCCATCCTCTTTTGTCTGAACATAAGTTGTCAAGGAGGAGGGGTTCATTGATCCAACTACTGACAGTGAAGTGCGCATTGTGGGCGTTGCCCTAAGAACTAAAATTGTTCAAAACTGTCTTCTTAGTATTGTATAAAAAACATTTAAAATAACTCACTTTTCTTTTGTTCATCTCTCAAAACTTAGAGTCCTTTGCATTTGGAATAATAAAGTTCTATTGAATATTTCTTTTTAATTAAAGACTTCAAGAATTATTAGACAGAAGTTATATCTTGCCTGAAGTACTCACTGAAGAGCTTGAAAGTGTAAAATACAACCTTAACACACACAACATGATATCATACTATATATATTATATATATATATATAATATATATATATATATATAAATTAATATATATATATAGTATATATATATATATATATATTATATATATATATATATATGTGTGTGTGTGTGTGTGTTGTGTATAGCAAAAGTGTAATTTAAATTTAAAACCAACATGCCCTAATACACGAAATTTATAATTGTGTCATATATTCAAGAAAATTAAGAACGAAATGTTCCAGACTTTCCATTGGAGCGTATGAAGGAATAAACAATGCAGTTGTTAAGTCTTTCAATTAAAAAATTGGAAAGAGAAAGAGGCTGAATGGCAAGTCGGACACGCAGACAGACCCCTTTCAAAAAATTATATATGTGACAAACGGTTCTTCATTGAGAAATGCAAGAGTTACAAAACTCAGTATTAATATTCTTTTAAATTCTCCTTTGGAATAAAGGTAAATTCTCTTTTTACTATCATCCAAGTCCAAACCTCAGGCTTAAGAAGAATCATATTATAGTTTGCTAATTTCTTCTTAACTCTGATGATACCTGTAGTCAAATACCGTTTTTATAAAGGCGGCTCCACTATTTTTGAGTTTTTCAAAGCATTGAATGTTTGCGATTTGCATTCGTTTTTTCTTCACAAAACGAATAAACATATACCAAAATTAGTCTATTTGGCGTAACTTGGGGTAGAGACATATTTGTGCAGACATTGACGAAACTAACCTTGAAATCACGGAAGCACTTGCAAATATATATATATATATATATACTATATATATATAATATAAATATATATATATAATATTTATATATATATAATAATATATAGAAAATAAAATATATATATATACTATTATATATTATTATATTAATTATATATATTATATATATATATAATAAGCAAAATAGATAATGTAAAGATTATGGCTAAGTTATATCGAATAGTAATGAAAAAAAATTAAATTTTAACAATTAAAAATTTTGAATTTTATATTGACAAATGCGGGGATTGGGATAAATTCTAAACATTCGTTCCTTACGTGTAAATTTACCGAAAATCGATGGAAAAGATTTGAGTATATGGCAAACCATGAAGATAAACAAACATTTCCCAAAAATAACCCATTCACACATGAGGCGTCAGACGAAATTTGACGAACTCCACGTGTTTGAAGGTTTTCTCTAAGGTAAATCAAGCCGAATAACAAACATAGGCAAAAAAAAAATTAAAAAATAACGTACACCCGTTCGGCGAAACGTTCGACAAACTCCACATGTGTCTAGCCCCCTTAACTCATTTACACCCAATGTTCCCAAATTGGAACATCGTCTTTAAAACCGTGTATCACAATATGTTTTTTATAAGTCTTTAAATAATTGATATATTTGTGAAGTTTGACCTCTTTTTAATATGTACACATAAACTTTTAGTAATAAATGAATGAATTAGAATCAGGATCCTGAATTAAGCATCGGAGCAAATAAACCGGAGCTGGAGCTGGAGCTGGAGCTGGAGCTGGAGTCTACAAACACACAATGAGTACAATATTGGTGTTCTTATATATGCTTGCAATGACGCACACCTCGAATATAGTTTCAAATTGATGCGATGAGTCTGTGAGCCCCCATCGAAAAGAACAGAGTGAATAACAGAGGTAGAAGAATTACACAGAGTGCGTACGAGGAGGCAGAGGGCGATGATGATGACGGTGATTCATGCAGCTATTAATTACGTAAGCGATCAAAAAATATAATAATCTCTATGTTTATGTCCCCATAGAACTGAACTTGAGGGTGTCAGAGCCCTGAATAAGGCAATATATTCCGTTTTCTACGGTTTACTTTTTATTAGATAAATATATTTTCCTTGAATAATATGCATGTCCCATTTTCTTTTCAACCATTTATATTTTCATTTTACTCGTTTTCTAACCTTTGAATGCAGACTTAAATAAATATAGTTTAATTTGTAACAGTTATATTTTCATTTACGAGCTATAGCTTTATTCCGTTTTCAACACTTTTAATATTTTTCTTTTCAAAGACGAATATACTTTTCTATTTTCTGTTCTAAACATAAGCTATAATATTTTGAGTACATCAGTTTTATTAACCTGAAACATTTATGATTATAGTAAAAATATCAATTAATCAATAGATCAAATGCAAATCAATCACTCTCCCTACCCTCCTTTATCATTTGTGATCTATTCATTAAGCGATTAAAGTCGTGATCAATTGATTAAAGTCGTAATTAAACTTAATAATTTCACAGTTTATTATAAAATAGTTGATGATGATATAAAAATAAATTCTATATAGTAAAGAGGAAAATATAAAAAAAACAAGTTTTCGTTTTAAAACATTTATAACATAAATACCATCACATTTGTAAGTAATTTTATTGAAAATTATATTTCATTATTAAATTGTATATATATATATATATATATATATATATATACTATTATATATATCGTATATATATATATATATATATAGATAATATAAATATATATATTATATATATATATATATATATAAGATATATATATAATATACATATATAAATATAATATATATATATTATATTATATATATAGATATATATATAATATAATAATATATAGTTAAGAGATAAAATGATATATAAATAAATATATATAGAAGATAATTATTAATAGTATATATATATATATATATATGATACTGTTTCGATGACGCTTCTTCCTGTACCAAAGCTTGTTGATGATATATTTACGAAGACCATACCTCATCCTGAGAAATAAGTAACGAAATGGTCAGCGATACATTGCATGTATTCCGGCTCGAGATACATAAAATATTCCTTTATTTATTTCATCAAGACCATCGATGATGTAGAAGCTTGGATAAAGGGCTAAGTATGTAAGTTCTGATGTATCAATTCATGGTGAAATATTTCATCAGAGGAGACACTCTGGGAATCACTAATAGTAATAGAGGTTGTTTTCTCGTCATGTGAAAATGTTAAAATAATTGATGTGCGTAACTATTGGAAGCCCATCGCGAAATTCCAATTCATGCTTCTCATGTGTATTCACAGTTCGTTCATCTGAAAATATTATAGCATTGTTTAAAATGAAAGACGACTTAACATCCCATCTTGTAGACGTAGACATACTTAAGGAATGAATACATATAGCTCATGGAATAGTCTACAATATGTACACTCAAATATGTGGATTACCATATAATAGGGAATTCATATATGTGCAAACAACTAACAATGTAGACAAGTTTACATCTCTCTGGTATGACAGAATGTATGCTCTAAAACCTGAATATGCTAAAGACTGAATTAGTGCTGCTAGAGGCATTTATACTTACATTATTTCAGAGGGAGTTGAATCTTTGGAGAAATATATAGAACATGCCCAATTTATGCAAAATCCTATGACACCTACTCATGCTAATAATAATTATAATATATAGTATATATAATATATATATATAAAATAATATATACAACATATGATATAAAAAATATATATATATATATATATATATATATTATATATATATATATATATATATTATATATATATAATAATTAATTATATAATATATTAATATATATTAAATATATATAATTATATATATATATATATAATATGATATATATATATAAGTAAATAATATATGATAATATAATAATATATATGATATATATATTAATATATATATATATAGTATTATATAATATATTGTATAGTATATATATATATATATATTAAGTTATATATATATATATAGTATATATATAATATATATATATATAATATATATTATGATATAATTATATATATATAATATTTATATAGTAGTATATTTATGTATATATATATTATATATAGTATATAATATATATATATATATATATATATTAATATAATATAAATTATATATAATATATATATATATTATATATAATATATATATAATATAAAAATATATATATATATATATAATATAATTAGTATATATATTATATATAATAATATATAGATTTATATAATAATATAATATATATAATATATATATAATATATATAGTATATAATAGATATATAATATTATACTGTATATATATAATATATTATAATAGTATATAATAATATAATATAGTATATATATATATATATATATTATAAATATATATATTATAATAATATATTATATATATATATAATATATATATAATATATATAATAGATAATATATATATAGATATAATATATAATTACATAGTATAACATACATAATAATATATATATGATATATATATATATATATATATAGTATAAATATACTAATATAATATAATTACATATATAATATATATTATATATAATATAGATATATATATAATATAATATATATATATAATATATATATATAGAATATATATACAATATATTTAATATATATACAATATAATATATAGTAAATATATATATATATGATATATTATATATATAATATATAATAATAAAACATATTATATGATATAATAAATAATACTATATATAGATATAATATATATATATGAATATATAATATCTAATATATATATAAGATTTATATATATAATATATATAATATATATATTAATATATATATATTTAAATATATATATATATATAATATATATATATAAAATAAATTTTAGATATATACTAAGTAATATATATAGATAATATAATATATTAATATATATTATATAATTATATATATAATAATATATATATATATAGAGAGAGAGAGAGAGAGAGAGAGAGAGAGAGATATATTAATAATTTAATGAAAAATAATTTTCAATAAAATTACTTACCTACCGTGGTGATATTTATGCTATAAATGTTTTAAAATAAAAACATTTATTTTTTTTTATTCCTTTTTACTATATAGAATTTATTTTTATATCATTATCGATTTCATAATGCTCTGTGAAATAATCAAGTTTAGTTATTTTAATCAATTGATCATGACTTTAATCCCTTAATGAGTATATCACAGATGACAGGGGAGGGTAGGGAGAGTGATTGATTTTCGTTTGATCTATTGATTAATTGATATTTTTGCTATAGTTTAGTAAAACTTTAATCAAAATAAAAGTATAATAGCTTAAGCTTGCGAAAGAAAATGAGAAATTATAAATGTTTCAGGTTAAAAGAAACATGTGTACTCAAAGTCAAAATATTATAGATAATGTTTAGAAAAGAAAATGTAAATGTAAATGTGTCTTTGAAAAGAAAATTACTAAAAGTGTTGAAAACGGAATAACGCTATAACTCTTAAATAAAAATATAACTGTTACAAATTAAAATATATTTAATTATTTATTTAGGTCTGTGTTCAAAGGTTAGAAAACGAGTAATATGAAAATATAAATGTTTGAAAAGAAAATGGAGCAAGCATTTTATTAAAGAAAAATATATTTATTTAATAAAAAGTATAACGTGGAAAACGGAATATATTGCATCATTCAGAGCTCTGACACCCTCAAATTCAAGCTGTATGGTGTCATTAACATAGACACTATTATACTTTTTTAATTGCTTATGTAATTAACAGCTGTAGTAATCACCGTCATCATCGTCGCCCTCTGGCTCCCCTTAAACACTCTGTGTAATTCTTCTACTTCTGTTGTGACCCCAGTGATTTTCGGTGTGGGGCTCACAGACTCATCGCATCAGCTTGAAGCAATCATATTCGTGGTCTGCGTCTGTGCAAACATATATAAGTACATCAATATTGCGTTCATTGTGTATTTGCAGTCTCCGGCTATAGCTCCGGTTCATTTGCTCTAATGTTTAATTCAGGATCCGGATTCTAATTCATTCATCCACTTCTATGAACCCTCCAAATTTCATTCTTCTACGACCATTTCCAAGGTTTTAGGGTTCAGCAATTACCTCGTAAGAAATGGGTAAAAGAAATTTGTCGGGAATGCGATGTCTTTAAGAAGTACCTTCTGAGAGAATGAATCAGCATGCCTCAACAGCACAGAAACGCAACCTCTGCCAGGCCAAGGTAACGTCATAATAAGGAGAGTTGCAAAATTTGAAGGGGACACGAAGTCTCTAAGGAGTACCTCCTCAGAGGTCGGACAAGCTGTGCTGCGACATAACATACGTAACCTCGTCTGCGACCTGATGTACCTCCTCAAATATCGAACCATAACTCTTTGACATAAATTCAAATAACCTCGTCTACGACGAGTTTCTGTCATCACCTATAAGTATACCAAGTTTCAACCCTTTACCTACTCTCTAAGAAGTACCTCCTCATATATAAAACCGGATATACCGCTACAATGCATACGTTACTTTGTCTTCAACGGTTAATAATATAAATATAGTACATAAAGATATATAATAATATATATATATATATATATAATATATATTTTAATTTCAAATGGTATTTATTTCTAAAATATATATATAATATACTATGAATAAATTGTAAATTTATATATATCCTTTGTAATAATATACAGATATATATTTGAAATATATATAATTATATAAAATATATAATATTATAATATTTATTATTATATATATTATATTATGAATAAAATAAAATATTATAAAATATATATAAATCCTATTCATATATATATATTGTAATTATATATATATAATAATAATATAAGAAAATGTTTCCCTCGTAAAAATCAAATTATTCATATATATATATATATATAATAATATATAATATATATAATATATCAGATACATATAATATATATATATGATATATATATATATATATAATACATATATATATTATTATATATTAATATATATAATATATATAATACTATATAATAATATAATATATATAAATAATATGTAAAAGGAACAGGGAACCGAGGTGAACAATGAGATGGCGCCAAAGACATTAGACTATAGAACGTTATTAAACGAATTCCAAATTAACTTGTCTTATCCCTTCAATTTATTAAAACAACTCATCAATTTATCCCTACAACATAGCTTCTCCATTTAATGGCATTTTTATACCCGCAGACCTGGCTGAGTATGCTTTCCCTTACGTCGCCCATGCACGCACAACATCATGGAGTTGAGAATTTTATCACATACTTCCTCATGCCCTCCCCACACATAGGTTTATGGGTAAGACCAGTGGACGCTAATTTTGGTATCCTTGCCAGCCACAATCAACCACAGATTCCCTTAATCATAGCGAAACTCCATCTCATGCCCTCCGTACAGTTTTAGCCAGTTGACGTACCATCAAATCCTCCATTCCGTTCTCAACTAGCAATGGAACAATAGCAGTCACTACATAGTTACAATATATTACAGAAAACCCACCATCAGCTCTAATATACTTACATTGGCATCAAACCATCGTCCCAATGCCAATTGGGCCCATTTTGCAAGTTATTCTCGTGCCTCAGGATATGTTCCACCACCATCTCTTTCCTAAGAATTAAACATATTTTAGCCATTTAAATTCAGAAAAAAAAACATTATCCCACGCGGTTTCCTGCTGATGCATCTTGAAAAGCAAAGAAAGGTACATAACACCACATCCAAACGCCGAGGGAAGGCCTTCGCTTTTTGGCCCACCTGCCGAATATATCTTATACATTAATTAAAAATATAAACCAAAAAAATAATTTATTTGTTCAATTCAACAATATTACCCTGAAAAAAATATTAAAACCCCCAACGCATGAAAGCACTCCAAGCAATTATCACATCCCGTGCACACAATGCACCCTCACCTACATCAGAGAATTCAATAGACTTGGAAAAGAAGAAAATCTCAACATACAGATGATCAGGTTTTTGACCTTTTCTCTGCTGAATTCCGCGGCACTGGCAGTTACGATCCTCTGATCAACATCAACAAATTCAATTCTTACTATTAAGTCATACAGGCCATCGAAAAGCGTGGAGTCGCTTCTGTATATATACACATCGAAAACTACAACAGAATCCTGGTGAGCGTAAGAATGGATGTTATTCTCAATGAAACCTAAAAACGTCAACTTTTCAACAACACAAGAAGAAAATAAAAAAACAACTAAATTGATCTTCCTCCTGCGAACTTCATAATAAGAAAATTTTCATAACCTGAAGAGACCCTCGCTGTGACGAGGTGAATGCTCGTTTAACTGGTTGTTTTAATGTCTTTTAAATATTTAACTATCAATTAAAGGTAAGATTTCTAATGTTCATTTCAACATCCAAGCTTTTAATATAAAGTAAAATATAACACTACGTACAATAGTTCATACAATATATTAAGATATATATAAATATATATATATATATAATAATAGTATTATATATAATAATATATATAAATATATATATTATATATATATATATATATATATATATATATATACCGTATATTAATATATTAACTATAATATATATTATATATAATATATATATATAATATAAATAATATATATAGAATATATATATATATATATAATAATATATATAATATATATATATATATTATTATGATAGATACGTATAGAATAAATATGAGACTCAAAACACACGAAGAAGAAAACACTATGAGGAAACTTTCGATATATATAATGAATATATATAATATATATATATATATATATATAATATATATATAAATATAAAATAATATGATATATAATATAATATACGGGCACTATATGAATAATTATAATATAATATAAAATATAAATAAAATATGTGATATCTTAGTATTTAAAATGCTATATAAAATTTATAATAAATATTTGTAATTTAAATATATATAATTATAATATATATATATATATATAATATAATATATATATATATTATATAATATATATATATATATATATGTATATAAATAATATAATAGATATATATAATATATATATTATTATATATAATATATATCTAATATTGAACCTAGACCAGGGAGGACACAAACCTTTTTGACATACATTATATACATACATACAAATAATACATACATAAATATCCAGTAATAATATATAAATAATAATATATAATATATAATATATATTATTATTCATATACATATATATTAATATATATATATATAATATATATATATTATATAATATTATATATATTAATATATATATATATAATATATAAAAATATATATATATACCGTATCATAATATATTATATAAATAATATATATATATTATATATATATATCATATACTATATAATATAATTATAATATAAATATATATATCTATATATATTTTAAATATATATATATATATATAAATATATATAATATCTTAAATATATATATAATAATAATATATATATATATATATAAGATATATATATATATAAATATAAATATATATATATATATATTATAATATACTATATAATTATATATATAAATATATAATATATTATATAATACTATATATATATATATATATATTTATATATAGTAAATATATATTATATAAATATATTATATATATATATATAATATATTAATATATATTCCTAAATATAGATATTATATATAATATAAATAATAAAATATATAATATATAATATAATATATAATATATATAGATATATATTTATATAGTAATATATATATATAATAATATATAATATAAATATAATAATTATAATATTAATATCATAAATGATAATATATAATATAATAATATATATTATATATTATTATTAAAACGTACATGAAATCAATATAACTCAAACACACGAAGAGGAAAACACTATGGAGGCACTTCGATATATATAATATAATAATATATATAATAATATAATATATATATAAATCCTTATATATAATAAGTATATATAATAATATATATATATAATATATATATATAATATCTAATATATATATAATATATAAAGGTGTGTGTGTGTGGTAATAGAACGTATAGAATCAAATATGAACTCAGAACACACGACAGAGAAAACCCAATATAGGACACTCCGACAAAGCATTTCCACTCCAACTCGGCTTCACTACCCCCACCCCCACCCCCACACCACGCACTCTCTGTTCTCATTCACATTACATATTAATTAATGATTTAATACAATAATATTATTAATGCTCGATCTTTAACTGATTTATATATTAATATATATATATAATATATATAATTATATATAGTATATATAATATATATATATATATAAAATATATAATATATATATATATATACTATATGTATATATAGTATTTATATATTATATATATTATATATATATATATATATAGTTATATATATATATATATATAATATATAGATATATATATAATATATAATATAGTATTAATGTATATTATTATATATATATATTATATATAAAATTACATATATATATATATAATATTACTCATATAATCTAAAACTTATTATTATATAAAATATAATATAATATACCTAAATATATATAAAAATATATAATATTATAATATAAATATATAATATTATATATATATATATTGATATACTTATATTAATATATGTATATAGAGATATATATATATATATACTATATATATATATAATATATAATAATATATATATAATATATATATATAATAAATATATAATTAGAATATAACTAAATAATAAGATATAATATATATTAAGAAGGTAATAGGTAGTTTCGTGATCCAATAATAGAAAAAACCAAAGAATGGTGTCTTCCTCTTATTCTTCCTCCAAGGAACATATTAGACGCATGCTGTTGGGAAATATTAATATATATATTATTGATTATTATTATTATTATTATATTATATATATTATATATTAGATATTATTATATTATTATATTATATTATTGTTTATTGATATTAGTTTTATTATATATATATAAATATATATTATATATATATAATTATATATATAAGTATTTATAGTAATATAAATATATATATATTTATATTATATATAATAATATCTATATATATATATATAAATATACTAATATTATATTATATAAATATATATAAACTATAATATATATAGTATATATAATTATAATATATATATAATATATATATAATATATATATATAATATATATATAAAATATATATTATATATAGTAATTATATATATATAGATATATATATATATATATATATATATTATATAATATTATATATATATATAGTAATATATATTATAAAATTTTTACTTTTCTACGTAGTTTGTATATAATGGATTTATTTACCCTTTGATGTAATCAAAATCTAGGTTTAAAATTTAGTTTATTACACGATGAGTACACTGTTTATTAAAAAATTATAAATTAAAACACGATCAATAATATTTCTTCACATGAGTAGTATTGGTGAGAGTTACCAACGATAGCTTTCGTGTTACCTTCAGTAGGCCTTTCAGTCGCTATACAGGTTAACACCAACTCATGAAAGAATTTACGGAACTTATTTCGAATGCTATTTTTGTATTTGAAGAAGAAAGTGGCATGGAGCGGAATTCTGGTTTTTTGATTCCCAATCGTTACTTGGGTCAGGACACTACCCTGTTTAACTTTGTGCTCAGGTTAAGCTATATTTCCGATACTGTTGATATCCTGACATTCGTGTGCAAGGGACAAGTAAGCTTTTAGTTGCCTCCTCAAACGCCCTGTCACCTTATATCTCTCCTCTGTTCATTCCCATAAGCTCTCTCTGGGCATGATCAAGCGTTTTATGTATATCTATGAAGTCGATGCAGAGATTCTGGTCAAACTCCCAAACTTTTTCTATCACCAATCTCAGTCGCAAAGCAATCAAATCGTATAATACTACTGTCCGTGTCCCAAACATGCTAAACTCATCTCCCAAAGTTCTCGTCCTTCTTATGTGAGAAATAAACTATTTCCCTATAACTTACACCCAACTGCACCCCACTCCGTTAAAAATCGGCACTATAGGTCCTCGCCCCACCTTCATATTTCTCCCGCTCTCGACAACTGTTTGTAAGAAACTTCAATCCTTTGCTGATCACCTCTCCTTCCTCCATCTATGAATCGATAGTGCTTTCATCCACTCCTATATTTTACCCTTCATCATTTACGTCAAAGTCTTGATTTTCCAATATGCCTTTTGCAATGCATGTTATTTAGGGCTGTAAATTATTATTATTATTATATTATTATATTATTTATTATTAGTTATCATCATATTATTATTATTATATAATATTATTATAATATTATTATTAGATTCTATTATTATTATAATTATTTTTATTTTATTTTATTTATTATTATTATTATTATTATTATTATTATTATTATTATTATTATTATTATTATTATTATTATTATTATTATTATTATTATTATTATTATTATTATTATTATTATTATTTTATATTACATGATTAATTAATTATCATTATTATATATAATTGTATATATTATTATATATATATTATTAGTAATTATTATTATTGATTATATTATTATTAATTTATAATTATTATTATTTAATATTATGTATTATATTATATTATTATTATAATTAATATTTTATTATTAACTATTTATTATTATTATATTATTATTATTATATTACTTATTATTATGTATTATTATTATAATGAATATTAATGTTATTTTAGTATTATTATTAATTATTATTATTTATATTATATTTTTATTGATTATATTATATTATTATTATTATTATATTATTATTATACTATTTATTATCATTATTATATTATTATTATTAGTATTAATTATATATTATTATATTATTATTTTATGCTATTTAGAATGCTGTTGTTATTTTAATATTGTTATACTTCAATTAAAATTTGACATTTTAATTTATGTTATTTTTTTCATTTCTATTGTTTTTAAACTTTTAAAATGATTTATTCTTTTTTTTGTTACTAAGTAAACTGCATCATCAATTTTCTAATCGTTGTTTATATTTATTATTTCGGTTCTTATCTTTCGTATATCATTTTTTTTATTATTCATTTTACAAAATATTTCGATATTTAGCATAGATGAACACTTGTAGTCAATTTTATTCTTTATGCTATTATACAAAGTACTAAAGGTTATATATCCATATATATAAATATATATGTATATATAATATATATATGATATATAATAGTTTAAAATAATATATATAAATATATATCATATAATATATATAGTATAGTATATATATATATAATATATATATAATATATATATATATAAAATATATATATAAAATATATATATATATATATATTATATTATATATATATAATATATATGTATAATATATATATATTATATGGATATTAATATATATATATTATATATATTATATATATCAATATATATAATATATATATATATATATATATAATTATATATATAAGATAAATATATATATATATAATATAGTAAATACTATAAATTAATATATATCATCATATAATAATAAAATATAATATAAAAGTAAAAAGTAGTATAATAATATATATAATATATATTAATATATATATATATTTATATAATATATATATATATATATAATATAATATAATAAGTATAATATATATATATATAATATAAAAACAAGATTATTTTAATAATATGAAATGAATAAATTCTATAATAAATAAATATATATATATAATATTGATATAATATATAATATAAATATATATATAATATATATATATATAACTATATTAATATATAGATATTGATATAAATAAAATATATAATATATATGACATATATATGTATACTATATATTATAGTTATATAAAATATATAATAAATACATAAATATGTATTTATATATACATTATATTATTCATATATATCAGTATATATAATATATATATATATATAATTATAATAATAATATATAAGTAATATCAAATACAAAGCATATATCTACATGGCGAATTATACATGAAAAAATATGTTATATATATATAATATATATATTAATATAGTATAATATAATATAGTATAATATATATAATATAAATATTATTATATATAAATATATATAAATATAAGGAAAAAATTCTGAATGATGTTCCTGGAGGGGTGATAAGGAGCTTGCAAGATGATATGTGGGGGACCTTAAAAATGGTGGATAGGTGATCAAAAAAAGGGATGGTATAACAGGTTTGGTGTGTCGGGAGAAAAGGAGAATGGTTAGAAGTGATTGATTTCTGTGTAGAGAGAGGTATGTGTGTAAGTAATACTTTTCTTTAAACACAAGGGGAAGTTAACATACATAATTAACTAGAGTCGATGTGGAACGTATATTGCTGAGTGAAGAGTAGTGATTACTGGTGGTGGTGAAGGATATGGAGAAAGTATGTTTGGATGTTAAATCCAGTGAGGGTTGGAATGGGATTATCGGATTATTATGTTGTCTATGTAAAATTAAGTTATGGGGGCCTGGATGGAGAGGAGGTGATACAGAAGGAAGTGGGTAAAAATTTAAGAGTGAGAAGTTAGGTGAACAAGACAATAAGGATAGTACTGCAATAGCGTTCGAAGGTAATCGTCCCGCAACTGCTCGTGAACAGTTGATGCCTGAACAAATTGGGGGCCAACAATGAAGAAGCAATTGCTTGGGAGTGCAAGAACAAAAGTATATTAAAGGTCTAAGTAGGGAAAAGAAGTTAACAGTGAAGGTGAAGAAGAGGAACGCAAGGTTAAAGGTAAAAAAAGAAGCGTGGTGAGTTTAACTGAAAGCTAATCGAATAAGTTTCCAAAGAAAAGAGGTTGAATTATTACAGGAGAAAAAGAGGTACTGAAAGGTGCATACGTTGGAGAAAAGAAGATGAAATGAACAGTTTGGAAGGAGATTGAATAGGGACTTACACGGGAATCAAGAGGCCTTCTGGAAGCAAAGCGCCAGAAAGGTTAAAGAAGAGAAAAAGGAAACCTCGCTTAAGAAAATGAATAGGATGGGTGTTTTCTTCACTGAGAAATGATATGAGGAGTGTGGAAAGAACCACTTGAAAAATCTGCATAATATTAACCAGTAAATAAGAGCTGATATGATGTTGGTGGGTTTGCAGATGGAAGAAGGAATACGGTATTATGGGGATGATGTTATTAGCCATAGAAAGAGGTAAGCGGTAGAGGAGAAAGTAAACATGGAAAGTCTGCACGGTATAGATAAATTACGGGTGAAACTGATCAAGAATGGAGGCGAAGAGTGATTACTGTATGGGAATTGGGTAAAGTAAACACCGTTTATGGAGGTATCAGTCCAAGGACGAGCAGTAATAAGTACCTTATATAAGGTAAGGAATAAGGGTAACTATAGGAGAATAGGGAATAAGTTTTATTAGAGGTGTTTGTAAGGAAGGTATTGCATGGTATTTGGTCGAAAAGAG